>PISX010004950.1:0-114160 GCA_004024625.1 Mellivora capensis | reverse complement strand
AAGAAGAAGAAGAAGAAAGGAGTGTCTTTTAATGGTTAAGTGCTATCATTGGCCTCTACCAATCTCTCTCTGACTCTCATTATTTCCCCTGAGATCAGGGAACCTAGTTCAATCCCAGTATTCACCACTGTCATCTCTAGGCGACAGAGGACAGGTATCACAGGATTTGATAAGAGATTCTGGTACTCTCCTCACCAAGGCATTTCTTAAAGCCCTGGCAAGAGGATTGAGTGTCCTCTGGGGCCTCCAGGGTGGCATGGGTAAGGAGTGATTGAGCAGGTGGCACACCATCCCAAAGTGGGACACTAGACAGTGAAAGGGGACACTATTAATAATTAGACTGGGACAACAAGCATAAGACACATACAATATTACCATTTTCCTGAGCCTTTGGGTTACTTCCTCAACACTAAGGGAAATTCTGTCCCTTAATTCTTACCATCTGAGGACTGCTATTGAGTTAAGACTTAAGTTAACAACGTAGCACCTTTCAGGTGCTTGAGCTAACATTAAATCCTGGGTCCTGGGTGAGTGTACCCATAGTAAATAGTGATCTTAACATTTCATCACCCCAGGTGAGCACTCTTAGAATCCCCAGCTATACATATGTCCCAGAGTCCTGCCTATGGAAATGGCAAGATGCCTGGCTATCTCCTGAACTAGACCTTGTCCTGTTACCTGGGCTGTGCTGAGACCTCTTTATAGGCCCAGAGGGCTCAGAGGCATTGAGAGAATGGGGTGGGTGCTGAGAAGAACTCTGAAATGTTAAATCAGGGAAGTTTGGTTGTGGGGTTTGTGGGAGCTACCTCTGCCAACCAGGAACATTTAGGAGGATTTGAGGGGTTCACGGTTCTCATCTCTATCTGCCCAAATGTACTCATTATACCATAACTGGAGTCAGCCCTACCTTAAGAGCTCTAATTTTAGGTAATAAACTTCCCTATTACGTAAGACCTTTTGAGGCTGGTTATTCTTTTATTTTTAATAGTAAATCTCACAGTGTGGATTAAATGAGATCCTGGTCATCATCCTGGCCACCTCACAGGCATGGATTCGTTGAGATCATGCCCATGAGGTATTTACAGTTGTCCCTACTACATGGTGAACATCCAGTAAATATGGGCTATTACTCCAGACTTGGGATTGGAAGCCTAACTTGGAAAGCAGGTATCTTGCTGTGAGTTTGGCTTTAGTAGGAAAATGTCAGGGGTGAGCAGGAATGGAACAGGCTCAGGGAGAGTAGAAATGAGAGCACGCTGAGACATCGTTTACTCATTGGGATCTGACATAAAGTCAGGTAGAAAGTTTACTTGGTCAACAGGAAAAAATTTAGGGCAGGAGTGATTTCTCTGGCCCAAGAAAGTTGTTTCTGGAGGGAAAGGATGGGTGGAAATGGTTTAGCAAAGGAGGTTGAGGCCCAAATGAGGTAGATGTAGGAAAGTGGTAGGCAAGAGCTGAAAGCTAGGTAAAGGGCCCAGGAAGACCAAAAATCAGTCATTCAGAATTATCAGGGGTCCAGGTATACTGAGAGGTGGTCCAGGTATAAGAGTGGTGAATGAAAGGTGGTTGCCCTCACAGTGATTCCAGTTTGTAGCTTTTATGGTGCCTTGCACCAGAACTAGGTTGGTATCTAGCTACAGGTAAGGTCTAGAAAGAGAATCTGGACTGTGATTAGATCTGGGAGTGAACTTTCTGGGGGTGGGGCGAAGTTGAAGATGAGTAGATGGGATTTATTCCCTACCACCAAACCAAGTGAGCACACGCTCTGTGGGGAAGGCAGAGATTTCTGTACAGTGAGGCTGCCGTGCTAAGACAGCATCTAAGGAGCATCCACAAAAGCTTGGCCAAGGAGTTTCTGAGATCTGCAACGCACAAACCCTGGGTGCACACGCGCAGGGGTGTGTGTGTGCGTGTGTGCATGAGTTTGCTCTGAGTGTGTGGATGTGTATCGTGGGGCAGGGGTGATGTCCTTCCTGTATCATGGAAGAGCAGGCTATGCTGTGAGTTGTAGAGGACAGCGTGGGAATCTGGCTACTTCGGGGGCAGATTCTGCAAAAAAGCACCGTGTTTGGCAAGGACTCTACCACTCAGGATGAAATAAATTCATGGTGGTGGCATAAGGCAGAACAAAAGAGAATGAAGAAGTAAATAAGCATGTCTAAAGATAAAAGCACGACTCAGATGCAAACTGTTAAGGTAGAAATGCTGAAATAGCAAATAAGAACTTCAGACTCCTGAGTTCTCATATTGGTCATACTGGCCTTGAAATGGTCACTGACATGCTATCAAGAAAATGAAAATAATATTAAAGGTCACAATCAATTAATCATATTAAATCTACCGATGTATTTTGGAGTTCCTTAACCATTTGAATAGGTAAACAGTGCTATCCCTTACTTCTGTGTTGCTGTGTCTTGCAGGATGAAGTTAGAGGTACAATTATGTATGATGTGTTTGCTTATTTTCTGCTATCACCATGGTGTAAACCTCAGCAGTTTGGAATTAAGCAGAATAGAGAGAGATATCTTTTTGAAACTGTGGAACATTCGCTTTTTAACAGAGGAATTCTAAGAAAATTTCTAGGTTCTTGAAGCAATTAAAGCTAATAAGTGGGCATCAATTAAAGGTCCTGAGAATGTTTTCCTTGATGGGTGATTAGGTTGAGGAAATTGTATGGAGCATATTTATTATTTGCCTTAAGATATGAATTTTGTTAAAGTTGTGTTTAAAGGGTAGTCCAAATATATTGCTTACAGTCTTATGACCACTTAGGTCTAAAGGTAGATACAATGAACTTGTTGGTGTCCTTTGACAGTACTGGTAGCCACCAACTTCCCTTAATGAGAATCTGATCATGGCCCTTGGATTTTTTTCTCCCTCCTGTCTGAAATTCCTCTTGAGATTTTTTTTTTATCTTTAAATGTTCTGTTGTCCAAAGACACTTTTTTTAAATGACATAATTACCTTGGATGGAAGACTTGCTTGGAGTAATTATGAATATCATAGTCAGATTTGTTCATGGAGCAGAAGCCCTCCTCTGGATGAGGAGGGGGCGGTGCTCGTGAGGTACTGCAAGGGGACTTCGGAATAGCCAGATAGAGCAGCATTTGTGTATCTCCCTTTCTCCCATTAGGCTGGTGTCTGAGGTGTGATCTGTAACAAATTTTTTCTTATGAAACTATTCATAACATTTACATAATTCCTCCCCTACCTAAATGATAAATTATTTCATTAGCAAAATTGCAATAATAGGTCTTATATTTTAGCCAAAGTCTTTATGTAGTTAGTTTAATTGAACAGCCAATTCAGAGTCAACCAGTCAGCTCAAGATAAAAAACTGTCACATGACTGTTTATGTGCCTCATTTTATTTATTTTTTTTATGTGCCTCATTTTATCTTTAGTTTTAAAACAAATAATACCAGTAAAGGAAAGCAAAGGGAATTATATTTCAATGGTACCCGAAATAATTGTGATATTTTTTATTTGTTTGGTAGACGCGGATAATTGCATTGCCATACGGGACTTTTAGAAATGTTCATTTGAAGAAAAAAAAATGTTCATTCTAATGTATGTTAAAATGTTAACATATACACAAGTAGAATAGTATAATGAGCACCTTAAACCCGTCTCCAGATTCAAAACCTACCAACATTTTTGCTACCTCTATCCCTTTTCTTTCTTATAATTTTTATGGAATATTTTATTTTTTTGTAGACTGGGGCAGGGAGGGGCAGAGGGAGAGCAGAGAGGGAGAGAGAATCCTAAACAGGCTCCATGCCTAGCGCGGAGCCATACCTGGGGGCTTGATCTCACGCTTGAGATCATGAACTGAGCTGAAATCAAGAGACAGATGCTTAACTGAGCCACCCGGATGCCTCTGGAATGTTTTAAATCAAATCCCAAATACATCAATTTGAAGGGTAACTTCAATATGTTCTCCATATTGAACTCCAGTATGTTCAGATAAAGTTTTAAAAACAATCCATAACATCATCACATGTACTGAAATTGACAATGGTTCCTTAATGTTTAATACTCAATTCATGTTCAAATATCTTTTAAATTATAAATAAAAGTGTCTTCTTGATTATTTGCTTGAATTAGTTTTCAGAAAATGTCAACACATTGCATTTGGTTTATATATCTCTTAACCTTCTTTTACTGGTAACAGTTCCCCTCCACTCTTTTTTTTTCCTATAATTTATTTGTTGAAAAAACTGGGTCATTTGTCCAATGGAATTTTTATATTCGGGATTTGCTTTATTTTTTCATATCCTTGCCCAATTTCCTCTTGAGTTGTTGATGTTTCTCAATTTTTTTAGATGCTCCTTATTTGTTAGGATCTGTGATTTATGTTGTAAATATTTATGTCCAGTTTGTCATTTACCTTTTTACGTTCTTCATATTTCATTCTGTTGTGAAAAAGTTGAATATATTTCCATTCTTTCCATTATCTCCTCTCATTCCTGTGTTTCCCAGTTTATGTGCTTATACTTTTTTCTCTTAGTGTTTATACCCTTAAATAGTGTATATACCTCTATTATTTTTCAGATACGAATGATCTGTTTTGACTCTCAGCCATGAAAGATGAGGAACTCAACATATGCACTAATTCTATTTCCCTATCAACTTTGTAAGTTACATCATTTCTATGTTGTTCCTGTTTGTAACACATATTTTTCTGTGACCATCATCCCCTCTTCTTGTAATCTTAATGTATCTAATAAATGAAATAATTATTATCTTGTTCAGTTTTCACAATCTCTTTTGGTTAGCCAAGGGTTTTTTTTTTTTCTTTTCCTTTTTTAGCTGTTTCTTTAAAAAAAAGAACCTTCTGGAACTATATGCTCTGAGTTTTTGAAGGTGAATGGTTTTGTTATAGGTAGAGTTGGTGGGACACACTTTCTCTTCTTTCATTGCTCTACTAACTTTTAGCATTGACTGTTATTTTGTAGAAGTCTGAGGTTATCTTAATATTTTTCACTCATAATCGATTTGATATTTTTCTTGAGTTCCCAGATGTTTTTTCTTCACATTTGAATAGAGTATATCTGAGTGTTATTTTTTGTTTGTCATATTTTGTGGAACCTGGTATGACCATTTAATAGGTAGGTTCAAGGCCTGATTCATTTATGCAAAGCTGTCTGAATTATTTCTTTAAATGCATATAATATATACTGATATTTATGCTGACTCTCCCTTTTACCTACCCTTGATATTTTAAATGTTCTCAGGCTTTTCATTTTTTAAAATATTTTATTTTTTTTATTTGAGAGAGAGAACAAGTGGTGGAGAAGGGCAGAGGGAAAGAGAGAGAGAGAGTGAGGGACAGACTTCCCACTGAGCAAAGACCCTGATTTGGGGCTCAATCTCAGGACCTTGAGATCATGACCTAAACTGAAGGCAGACGCTTAACCCACTGAGCCACCCAGGTGCCCCTGTTCTCGGGCTTTTAAAATGTTTTCTTCATTTTTCTTTTATTCTGCTTACTTTTATCAATCCCATTTTCTATGTGCTTTCCAGTGGTATCAGGAGTACCAGTCGTTATTTGCGTTGCTTCCAACCTGGCTTCATTTCTGCAATAGTTTGGTTTTTCTTCCACTTCTCTGCCCAGTGCTGCCAGCTCCTGTTTTAGCTTCTGTTGACTCCTGCATATTCCTGAAGCTCATATCTCTGATTTATTCTCTTGTTGTATAGCTATGATTCCTTTTTATTTTTAAAGTTGATGGTGATATATTGTGATACAATGTGTCAGTGATCCAATAAGTCACTTCTGTTTCCTGGCAATATTTTTCTGTGGAGCATTATTTGCCATTTTCTCCCCTGTGGCAGTATTCCAAGAATCCTTTCAGGATCTTGTCTACTTCCTAGTAAGGCTACTCTTCCTCAGCAGGGATAGTCAGCCTTCTTTGTCTTTTTCAGTCCAGTCCCAAAATAATTTCCTCTGGCACAGATAAGTCAACATTGGTGGCTTGTACCTTGCCTACTTCCCACTTTCCAGAGAGGAGACAAATCTGATCCCCTACCCCTTTGTTTTAACATGTCATGGATCACTTCAATAGCATCAGGAAGAACCTGGAAGTTAAATAAAATATTAATGACTTAGAATACTTCCTCACCACAGCTGTGTGTGTGTGTGTGTGTGTGTGTGTGTGTGTGTGTGTTTCAAAAATCAATTTTACTATCAAGTTTTGGAACAACTGTTTCTTCCCATGTGTATCAGGAAGACAAATGGAAGGGTTTTCGGCATCTGTACAGTAGAGGAGCTGCTTGTGTAGGCATCTGGTCAATATGTATGTAGGAAAAAGAAATCTGTTATTCATTGGAAGAGAAGTTGGGAAGGTTGAAATTAGTATCAGAAAACGGACCTTTAAAGAGACAGACAAGTGTATATGGAAAGATCAGTTTGTTGTGAGTTGAGAATAGCTTATTCTTAAAGTTTGAGTTCAATGAGAATGTGCTGGTGATCAGAAAGATCCTTTTTAAAAAAAAAAAAAGATTTTATTTACTTATTTGACAGAAAGAGATCACCAGTAGGCAGAGAGGCAGGCAGAGAGAGGAAGCAGGCTCCCTGCTGAGCAGAGAGCCCGATTCGGGACTCCATCCCAGGACCCTGGGATCATGACCTGAGCCAAAGGCAGAGGCTTTAACCCACTGAGCCACCCAGGCACCCCAATCAGAAAGATATTTGATCCCTGTTGTGGCTTTGCCACAGATTTACTCAGCCAACCCCAGACAGTTTACTTGACTCTAAACTTCTGTACCTGTAACATGGGAATAATTACAGCTCAGGACTAATATAAGAAAAAACTGCTTAAGGGGCACCTGGGTGGCTCAGTTGTTAAGCATCTACCTCTGGCTCAGGTAGTGGTCTCAGGGTCCTGGGATCCATCCGGCTCCCTGCTCGGTGGGAAGCCTCCTTCTCCCTCTCCTCCCCACCTGTGCTCTCTGTCACTCTCTCTGTTTCTCTCTCTCTCTGAACAAAGCAAAGCAAAACAAAACAAAACAAGAAACACAAAACTGCATAGTATCTTCTCTGGTAATCAGTAAATGTTAACTTCATTCTTTTCTTCAGTAGAGATTAGTAAAATAGAAATGTGAGATTGACTGTTATGGCAGACTTGCATGTTCTGGTAGAGAGATAATGATATTGGGACGTGTGGAATATCAGGAGAAAAGCTATCTAACACATTAAAATAAACAGTAATATCAGAGGGAAATTCATAGGAGTAGATAGTAAAGATTAATTAACATGTGAACAGCACCTGACACATTAAAGATTTTTTTTTAATTTATTTATTTGACAGACAGAGATTACAAGTAGGCAAGAGAGGCAGGCAGGGAGAGAGAGGAGGAAGCAGGCTCTCTGCGGAGCAGAGAGCCCAATGTGGGGCTCAATCCCAGGACCCTGGGACCATGACCCGAGCCGAAAGCAGAGGCTTTAACCCACTGAGCCACCCAGGTGCCCTGCACTTGACACTTTAAAAGTTGCTTTTGTATTCATTTTGTTCTTTGTGACTCACACCAACTCAGCAGAGGATTTTTATTTACATTTTATAGTTTGGGATAGAGATGCTCAAGGATTTGTTCATGGTAGAAAGTGTCAGAATTGGGGCCAGAAATTCCCACCCCAAATCCAGTGCTCTTTTTATAATTTCATGTTGCCTTTGAAAGTCATGCCTTGTTCAAGTTGCTTATCTCTCATCGATCTTTGCTTCTTTGTAACCTGAAGTATTTTCATTAGGGGTAACTTCGCAGGTCCTTCTCTCATTTAACAAAATGGCCCTTAGAATGAGGAACAGGCCCTGTCCCCCCCAACTCTGAACTTCTGTGATAACATCCCCATTTTGTACAAACACTGGCACTTGCAGGAACTGGTATGAACTTTGAAAAAGATGCTGGGATTACTCTTTTATTTTTTAACAGCAACAACAACAATGCCAAAATGTTTATCAAAGGAGATAGACTTAGATAAATTAGGATAAATTACATCCCTCTATGAGCTACAATGCTGGGGTAAAACTAATATTTTCTTTATATTTATGAAGGGAATTTCTGATAGGAATTGTTAAGGATAAAAGTAATTCAGAGATATATGTAGAGGATGATGCCATTTACAAATATTTTAGTATTGATTTATTTATTTTGGCGGGGAGGGGTAGAGGGAGAAGGAGAGAGAGAAACCCAGGCCGACTCCATGCTGAGCACAACGTGGGGTTCAATCTCACGACCCTGAGATCACTACCTGAGCCGAAACCAACAATTGGATGCTTAACTGACTGTGCCACCCAGGCACAGTATATTGTATATTGTAAAATATACAAATATTTTAAAACCTATATGTGTATGAATGTCTGTATACATGTGTGTATACATACATGTACAAAAGGTGAAAAGAACAGAATGATAAATGCCAAATTTTAAAGTGTTCACCTTAGAGAAGGGAGTAGCATGAAAGGAATCTTTTTGCTCTTTTATTCTTCGTTGCTCATCTTTATTATAATGAGGACTAGTAGTTGAAAACAAATAGAATTAGCACTTATTCTGGAAAAGTTATGGTGAAAATGAAAAACAATTGTTGACACTATTATAAAATAGTGCTCTTTTGGAAACAACAATTCATATTGTAGGAACCATAAACCGATTCACAACTTGTTAGAAAATACAGATAATTGGTTTTATAAATTCTGTTAGGTTACTTTAATTCTACTGAACAGTTGATAATAAAACTGCTTTTTCAGTGGAAACAAGCTATACTCAGACATTTACTTTAGTGGTACTCAGGTCAGTACATTTGGATACCGGTACATTCCCCTCATACCTCTCCAGGTTGTCTCTTTTCTTTTCAGCTACTGTTGCCTTAGTTCAGATGCTCATTGCCTGCCAGGTTTATTTGAATGGACTCCCAGATGATCCTTCTTCTTACTGGCTCTCTTCTTTCTAACCTGTTCTTCTCATTGCTGTTAGTGTTGTCTTTTTTTTTTTTTAAGATTTTATTTATTTGACAAACAGAGATCACAAGTAAGCAGAGAGGCAGAGAGAGAGAGAAAGGGGGAAGCAAGTTCCCTGCTGAGCAGAGAGCCAGATGCAGGGCTCGATCCCAGGACCCTGGGATCATAACCTGAGCTAAAGACAGAGGCTTTAACTCACTGAGCCACCCAGGCGCCCTTAGTGTTGTCTTTTGATACCTAAATCTAACTTACCACGTTTATATTCAAATTCCTTCTGTGATCCCCACATTCAGGAAATTTTGGAATTCCTTAATATAACATTTATGTCTAGATTACTCTTTTTAAAAGTTAACTTTTTATTGAGTTATAATTAACATACCATAAATTTCACCCTTTTATGTGGTTGATACAGTATTTTTAGAATATTCACAAAGTTGTGCAATCATCACCGCCATCTAATTCCAGAACATTTTCATCATCTCAAAAAGATATTCTGTACCCATTAGCAGTTGTTCCCCATTGTCCCATCTCCCTCCCCTCCCCCTATCCCTGGAAACCACTAATTTCTGTCTCAATGGATTGATTGCCTATTGTGGACATTTCATACAAATGAAATGATACAATACATGCCCTTTTGTGATTGACTTCTTAGTATATCTGCAGGGTTCAAACTGGTTGTAGCATATATCGGTACTTCATTCCTTTTTATGGCTGAATAATATTCCACTTCATAAACGTACCAAATTTTGTTCATCCATTTGTCAACTAATGGACGTTTGGGTTATCGTGCATTTCAGCTATTATAAATACTGTAATATTCATGTACAAGTTTTTGTTTGAACACCTGTTTTCAATTCTCTTGGGTTTATATCTAGGACTGGGACTGCTAGGTCACATGGAATTCTGTGTTTAGCATTTTAAGGAACTGACAGATTGTTTTCCAAAGTGGCTTTACCATTTTATAATCCCACCAGAACTATATGGGTTTTACAGTTTCTCTACATTCTCAGCAATATCTACTGTTGTCCATGTTTTTAACTGTAGCCATCCTTCTTGGCATAACGTGGTATAACATTGTGATTTTGATATGTGATACACAGAAGTATTTAATTTTGATGAAGTCCAACTTACCTGTTTTCTCTTGGTTCTTTCTGCTTTGGTGTCATATTTAAGAACCCATTTCCAACCCAGGGTCATGACAATTAACACCTATGTTTTCATAGTTATGTTTCACATCTATGTTTTCAAAATTCTCAAGTTTTAATTTTTATCTCTTTTATTTTGGTCTTTGACCCATTTTGAGTTAAATTTTTATAGATGGTATGAAGTAGTGGCATAAGTCCATTCTTTTACATGTGGATACCCAGTTGTCCCAGCATTATTTGTTGAAAAGACTACTGTTTCCCCATTGAATTATCTTGTCACCCTTATTGAAAATCAATTGACCATAAATGTATAGGTTTATTTCTGGAATCTCCATTCTATTTCATTGAGCCATATGTCTATCCTATGTCAGTATCAAGCTGTCTTGATTATAGTAGTTTTGCAGTAAGTTTTTAAATTGTGGAGCATGAGTCCTCCAAATTTTTTCTTCTTCCGAGATTTTTTTTTTTTTTTTTTTTTGGCTATTCTGGATCCCTTGCATTTTACTGTGAATCTTAGGCTCAGATTGTCAATTTCTTCCAAAAAAGGCAACTAGAATTTAATAGGGATTCTATTGAATCTAGATCAATTCGTGGAGTATTGCCATCTTAGCAATATTAAGTCTTTCAATTAATGATCATTATCTTTCCACTTATTTAGGTCTTCCTTAATTCAGTGATGTAGCGCTGTTTTTATTTGCATGGCTTCCACTTATTTTGTTAAATTTATTCTTTATTTTCTTATTCTTTTTTGCTATTTCTCAAAATTGAATTTTTAAAATTTCATTTTCATATTGTTTCAGGTGCATGGAAATACACCTGGTTTTTGTTTAGTGGTCTTGTATCCTGCAACTTTGCTGAACTTGTTTATTAGCTCTAATAGCTTATTTTGCAGATTGTGTAGGATTCTCTGTATAAGATTATGTCATCTGCAAATAGAGATAGTTTTACTTCTTTTTCAATGTGAATGCCTTTTATTTCTTTTTCTTGCCTAATTTCTCTGGCTATAACCTCTAGTACTATGTTGAATAGAGCTGACATGAACATATATCCTTGTCTTGCTCTTGATCTTAAAGGGATAGTTTTCTGTCTTTCACCATTAAGTCTAAGGCTAGCTTGTGGGTTTTCATAGATGTCTTTATCAAATTGAGGAAATCCCCATCTACTCCTTGTTTGCTGAATGTTTTTTATCATGAAGGGATGTTGGATTTCATTAAATGCTCTTTCTGTATGTATTGAGATGATCATGTGGTTTTGTTTTTTATTCTGCTAATATGGGATATTACCTGGACTGATACTTATATGTTGAATCAATCTTGCCTTCGTGGAATAAATCACACTTAGTCATGTAATATAACCCTTTTTATATGTTTCTCGATTTGGTTTGCTAGTACCTTGTTGACAATCTTTGTCTGTATTCAGACAGAATAAAGTCCTGTAATTTTTTTGTGATGTCTTTGTCTAGTTTTGGTATGAGGATAATATTGGCCTCATAGAATGAGTTGGGAAGTTTTTACTCACATTCCTTTGCACTTAGTGTTTTCACTTAATTGTAAATTCAGAAGTAACTCAGTCAGTTCATAGATACCATCCTCATTTTTATGCAGTAGCATAATTAACTTTTTGTATTTGCTGTAGTTATTCATAATTCTTTTATGTATGGTGTTATGTATGGGAAATATTTTGTTATGACAAAAATAAGTTTCACCATTAATGACAATGTGCCTATTTTATTTTTATATCTGTGGAGGTATACCTTTACAGTAAGTCCCTGGGAGAAGGATTGGTGGATCAAAAAGTAAGTGCAGGGGCACCTGGGTTAAGCCTCTGCCCTCGGCTCAGGTCATGATCTCAGGGTCCTGGGATCGAGTCCCTCATCGGGCTCTCTGCTGGGCAGGGAGCCTGCTTCCTCCTCTCTCTCTCTGCCTGCTTCTCTGACTACTTGTGATCTCTCTCTGTCAAATAAATAAATAAATTCTTTTTTTTAAGATTTTATTTTATTTTTTTTTTAATTTTTATTTATTATATAAACATATTTTTATCCCCAGGGGTACATGTCTGTGAATCGCCAGGTTTACACACTTCACAGCACTCACCATAGCACATACCCTCCCCAATGTCCATTACCCCACCCACCTTTCCCGACCCCCTCCCCCTAGCACCCCTCAGTTTGTTTTGTGAGATTGAGAGTCACTTATGGTTTGTCTCCCTCCCAATTCTTTAAAAAAAATAAAGTAAGTGCATATGCAGTTTGTCAGATATTTCTATGTTCCCTCCCACAGTGGTTTTGCCATTTTACATACCCATCAGAAATGGATGAGACTGCCTGTTATCTTGCAGCATTACCAGGATAAAGGCTATTTTGAATTATCTGATAGGTTTTTAAAAAATTCATCTCAGTTGAGTTTTAGTTTGCACTTCTCTTATTGTGAAATGAAGTATTTTTCCTATGATGAGGGCTATATTCATTTCTTTTTCTATGAATTGTCTGTTCATGTCTTTTGACCATTTTTCTGATCTTGTTTTTCTCATCATTTAAAAGCTCTTTACATACTTGGGAAATAGCGCTTTGCCTATGATATAAGTTGCATGCATTTTCTTCCAGTTTTTCATTTGTCTTTTTTCTTTTTTATGGTATCTACTTCCTGCAGTGCTGAAGTTTTGCATTCTTATGTAAATAAAGTCACAATTCTTTTCTTCTATTTCTTCTAGATTTTGAGTTACAGTTAGAAGACTTGTCCCACATCCAGGTTGTAAATGAATTCCCCCCAGTGTTTCTTTTAATTTGCTGTGGTTTCAGTTTTTGAACACTTACATTTCTGTTCTTTTTGGTGTTTATTCTAGTATATGAAGTATCCAACTTAACTTTTTTCCAAATAGCTATGTAGGGGTCCCATGCCATTTGTTAAAACATTCATCAGTTATGTGATATAGTCATCATGTACTAAATTTCCATATGGATCATTTTGTCTATCTGTGGACTTCCTATTCAGTAAAATTAGTCTGTAGGCCTGTTTCTCTGCCATTACCACAGAATCTTCATTATATAAACTTTAGAGCATGTTTTAATATCTGGAAGGAATATCTAGTCCTCCTTTTATTGCTCTTTTTTCTCGGGGCTCTTACCTGTTAATTTTTCTATGTGAAATTTCAGAATCCCCATGTCTAACTTTATAAAAAATAACTTATTATATTTGGTAAGATAGCATTAAATCAGCATATTGGGAAGACATCTACAAAGTTGAGTTATCCAAGTACAAGAGCTGCCTTTTCAATTGTTCAGATTTATTTTCAGGCCTTTCAGGAATATTTTAACATTTTCTTTATTTAAGGGTTTTATTTATTTGACAGAAGGATAAAGAGCACAAGCAGGAGGAGCACCAGGCAGAGGGAGAAGCAGGCTCCCTGCAGAGAAGATAGCCCGATGTGGGGCTCAATGTTAGGACCCTGGGATTATGACCTGAGTCAAAGGTAGATGCTTAACTGACTGAGCCACCCAGGCACCCCAGTTTTAATATTTTCTTATATAGGTTTTGAATATTGTATTTCTTAAGTAGCTTCTAACTGATTTCTCTCTCTCTGTGTGTGTGAATGCTAATGTTTTTCTGTGCTAATTTTGTCATGCCAAAAAACTTCAATTTAGTTTTTGTATTTATTTTTGTTTTTCCATATATACTATCATTATATTATATATAAAACTTCTTTTCCAGTTCTCATACCTACAATTATTTCCTCTTGTCATGAAATTGTAGTTGAGGTGGAGGGAATTCTTTCCTTGTTCTACTCCTTAGTGACAGTGCCCATAATGTTTCCCCATGTTTGTATTTATAAACACATAAATATATATTTGTGTATTGTGTATGTGTGTGTTTGGTGTGTGTGTGTGTGTGTGTGTGAGAGAGAGAGAGAGAGAGAGAAAGAGAGAGAATCATGTTACCTCACAGTGTTAAATTTTGTATAGCCTGTTTTCAGAATCTATGGAGAAAATCTTATAGTTTTTTCCCTTGGATTTATTAAAATGATGGATAAGGAATTTCCTCATTTTAAACCTTCCTTGCATTTCTGGAATGAATCTCATTTGGTCATAATATCTTTTTTTTTAATGTGTAATTGGAATTGCTTTTACATAAAATTCCAAGTTTTCTATCAGTATTCATGAGATTGGTCTGTAGTTGTCATGTTTGTTCTTATCAGGTTGATGTATCAACATTATGCTTCATTCATCAACAAAATGAAAGTTTTCCTTTTTACTATGCTCTGGAACGATTTAAGTAGTAGTGAGATTGTCATACCAGGTTCAATTTAAATCTATATGAACAAAATAGTCATTGCAAGGTTAGTACATCAGAATTCTCCAGTGGAAAAAAAAGGTGACATTTGAAAATACTTTGTTTAATAAATAGTTTACTAGAAGTTTAATAATGGTTAATCACAGTTAATTTTTGATAATAGTTAATATCATGTTTAATAAGTAATTTTATATTGTATTGTGTGATATGCACTTCAATTTTATGAGTATTTTATACTTGTTTTATGGATAAGAAAACTGAGGCTCAAAAGGACTAAGTAGCTTGTGCAAGCCACACAGTGAGCAGCAATGAAAGAACTTAAACCCATACTCTGTTCATTCTGTACTGCTTCCATTAAATGTAGTTCACTGTCTTTATGCCAGTAGTTGGCCAAACATTTTAACCCACAACAGCTTACCTGTGTATTTAGTAATGAAAAACATCCTTGGTTTTGAATCTATTTTTGTTGTACTATGATACTACCAGTTCTCACTACAAGTAGTATCCTTGGTGTTAGAAGGCAGTAATATATGTATGGCTATTTGGATATTATCTCTCTCTCTCTCTCTCTCTCACACACACACACCCTTTAAGGACATCATGGGATAAGATTACCTTAAACCATGGATTCATAAAATCCAAATAGGCTTTTGTCATACAGAGTTGCTATTATTTAGGGAACATACTTTCATTTCATACTATATTCTCAGTTTACTCATCTGCTTAATGAAGAGATTAGATTGGCTCTATGTTGCCAGCCATTTTGAAGACAGGCCTATTAAAAATAAAAACAAACAAAAATTCCAAGTATCTATAAGAACAGACTTAATGTGATTGCAGATACTTACTATAATATATTGAAATTACAGAAACAAGCATAATACATAATCCCTTGTACCTTAAAGTTGACTACCTGTACTAAAGCAACTAGTAATTTGAAAAGTGTAAAATAATAGAAGAAAATATGTTGTAATCAATAAACTCAATAGTATAACAATATAAAAATATATACATTTTGCTCCTATGTAGCATTTTCATTTTTTTAAATTTAAATTCAATTTAGTTAACATACAGTGTATTTTCAGTTTCAGGGGTAGAATTCAGTGAATCATCAGTTGCATATGACACCCAGTGTTCATTGCATCAAGTGCCCTCCTAACGCCCATCACCCAATTCCCCCATCCTCCCACCCACCTCTGCTCCAGCAACCCTCAGTTTATTTCCTGTAGCTAAGAGTCTCTTATGGTTTGTCTTCCTCTCTGTTTTCTTTTTATTTTATTTTCCCTTCATTTTTCCTATATTTATCAGTTTTGTTTCTTTTTTAATTCTTATTTTATTTATTTTTTATTATATTCAATTAGCTAGCACATAGTACATCGTCACTAGTTTTTGGTGTAGTGTTCAATGATTCATTAGTTGCATGTAATTCCCAGTGCTTATCACAATATGTGCTCTCCTGAATACCCATCACCCATTTATCCCAGCCCCCTATTTCCCTCCCTTCTGTAACCCTCTGTTTGGTTCCCAGAGTCCAGAGTCTCTTGTGGTTTGTCTCCCTCTCTGATTTCTTCCCATTCAGTCTTCCTTCCCTTCCCCTGTGGTCCTCAGCACTATTCCTTATTAAGTTCCATATATGAGTGAAACCATATGATAATTATCTTTATCTGCTTGACTTATTTCACTTAGCATAATTCCCTCCAGTTCCATCCATGTCAGTGCAAATGGTGAGTATTCATCCTTTCTGATGGTTGAGTAATAATCCATTCAATATATGGACCACATCTTCTTTATCCATTCTCTCTGTCGAAGGGCATCTCGTCTCCTTCCACAATTTGGCTATTGTGGACATTGCTGCTATGAAGATTGGGGTGCATGTGCCCCTTCTTTTCACAACATCTGTATCTTTGGAGTAAATACCTAGTACAGTTGCTGGGTCACAGGATAGCTCTATTTTTAACTTCTTGAGGAAACTCCATACTGTTTTCCAGAGTGGCTGTACCAGTTTGCATTCCCACCAATAGTGTAGGAGGGTTCCCTGTTCTCCACATCCTCACCAATATTTGTTGTTTCCTGTGTTGTTAATTTTTGCCATCCTAACTGGTGTGAGTTCGTATCTCATTGTGGTTTTGATTTGTATTTCCCTGAGGCTGAGTGATGTTGAAGATTTTTCTTGTATCTGTTGGCCATTTGTATGTCTTCTTTGGAGAAATATCTGTTCATGTCTTCTGCCCGTTTCTTGACTGGATTACTTGTTTTGGGGGGTGTTGAGTTTGATAAGTTCTTTATAGATCCTGGATACCAGCCCTTTTGTTGACTGTTTACTTTGCTGTACAAAAGCTTTTTATCTTGATGAAGTCCCAAAAGTTCATTTTTGCTTTTGTTTCCCCTGCCTTTAGAGACCTGTCTTGAAAGAAGTTGCTGTGGCCAGTGTCAAAGAGGTTATTTTTTTTTTAAGATTTTATTTATTTATTTGTCAGAGAGCACAAGCAGGCAGAGTGGCAGGCAGAGGTAGAGAGAGAAGCAGGCTCCCTGCTGAACAAGGAGCCCGACGTGGGACTCGCTCCCAGGACCCTGGGATTATGACCTGAGCCGAAGGCAGTGGCTTAACCGACTGAGCCACCTAGGTGTCCCTGTCAAAGAGGTTATTGCCTATGTTCTTCTCTAGGATTTTGATGGATTCCTGTCTCACATTTAGGTTTTTCAACCATATTGAGTTTATCTTTGTGTATGGTGTAAGAGAATGGTCCAGTTTCATTCTTGTGCACGTGGCTGTCTAATTTTCCCAACACCATTTATTGAAAAGACTGTCTTTTTTCCATTGGATATTCATTCCTGATTGGTCAAAAATTAGTTGACTGTAGAGTTGAGGGTCCATGTCTGGGCTTTCTGTCCTGTTCCATTGATCTATGTGTCTATTTTTGTGCCAATACTGTGCTGTCTTGATGATCACAGGTTTGTAATATAGCTTAAAGTCAGGCAATGTGGTGCTCCCAGCTTTTTTTTTTTTTTTCAACAATCCCTTGGTGTTTCAGGGTCTTTTCTGGTTCCATACAAATTTTAGGATTTTTTTGTTCCAACTCCATGAAAAATGCCAGTGTATTATATTTTAATAAGGATGGTGTTGAAAGTGTAGATTGCTCTGGGCAGGATAGACATTTTCACAATGTTTATTCTTCCAGTCCATGAGCATGGAATGTTTTTCCATATCTTTGTGTCTTTCCTCAATTTCTTTTCATATTCTAGAGTATGAATCCTTTACCTCTTTGGTTAAGTTTATTCCCGGTATTTTATGTTTTTTGGTGGTATTGTAAATGGAATCGATTCCTTAATTTCTCTTTCTTCAGTCACATTATTAGTGTATAGAAATGCAGCTGATTTCTGTGTATTGAATTTGTATCCTGCCATTTTGCTGAATTGCTGTATGAGTTCTCGTAATTTATCAGTGGAGTCTTTTGGGTTTTCCACATAAAGTATCATATCCTCTGAGAAGTTTGACTTCTTCTTTGCCAATTTGGATGTCTTTTATTTCTTTTTGTTGTCTGATTGCTAAGGCTAGGACTTCTAGTACTATGTTGAACAAAAGTGGTGAAAGTGGGCATCCCTGCTGTGTTCCTGACCTTAAGGGAGAAGCTCTCAGTTTTTCCGCCTTGGGAATAATATTTGCTGTGGGCTTTTGATAGATGGCTTTTATGATGTTGAAATACGATCCCTCTATCCCTATTTTTGCAAAGTTTTAACCGGGAAAGGAAGCTATGTTTTGTCAAATGCTTTTTCTGCATCAATTGAGAAGATCATATGATTTTTGTCTCTTCTTTTATTAGTGTGACCTATCACATTGATTGATTTGTGAATGTTGAACCACCTTTGCATCCCAGAAATAACCCCCAGTTGGTTGTGGTGAATAACCCTTTTAATGTACTGCTGGATCCTATTGGTTAGGACCTTCTTGAGTATCTTGACATCCATGTTTATCAGGGATATTGGTCTGTAATTCTCCTTTTTGATGGGGTCTTTGTCTGGTTTGGGGATTAGGGTAATGGTGGCCTCATAGAAAGAGTCTGGAAGTTTTCCTTCTGTTTCTATTTTTTGGAATAATTTCAGGAGAATAGGTACTAATTCTTCTTTAAATATTTGGTAGAATTCCCCCTGGGAAGCCGTCTGGCCCTGGGCTCTTGTTTGTTGGGAGATTTTTGATGACTGTTTCAATCTCTTTACTGGTTACAGGTCTGTTCAGGTTTTCTATTTCTTCCTGGTTCAGTTTTGGTAGTTTATATGTCTCTAGGAATGGATCCATTTCTTCCACATTGTCAAATTTGCTGGCGTATAGTTGCTCATAATATGTTCTTATAATTGCTTGTATTTCTTTGGTGTTGGTTGTGGTCTCTCCTCTTTCATTCATGATTTTATTAATTTGGGTCCCTTCTCTTTTTTTTTGAGAAGTCTGGCCAGGGGTTTATCAATCTTATTAATTCTTTCAAAGAACTAGCTCCTAGTTTTGTTGATTTGTTCTACTGTTCGTTTGGTTTCTATTTCATCTGGCCCTGGACTCTTGTTTTTTGGGAGGTTTTTGATTATTGTTTCAATTTCCTTGCTGGCTGTTGGTCTGTTCAAGTTGTCTATTTCTTCTTGTTTCAGTCTTGGTAGTTCATAAGTGTCTAGGAATGCATCCATTTCTTCCAGTTTGCCTAGTTTGTTGACATATAGCTGCTGGTAATAGGTTCTAATAATTGTCTCTATATCCTTGGTATTGGTCATGATTGTTCCACTTTCATTCATGATTTTATTAATTTGGGTCCTTTCTCTCTTCTTTTGGATATATCTGGCCAGAGGTTTATCGATCTTATTAAATCTTATTAAATTCTTTCAAAGAACCAGCTTCTAATTTTGTTGATCTGTTATAATGTTCTTCTAGTTTCTATTTCATTGATTTCTGCTCTAATCTTTATTATTTCTGTTCTCCTGCTTGGTTTAGGCTTTATTTGCTATTCTTTCCCCAGATCCTTTATGTGTAAGGTTAGCTTGTACATTTGGGATTTTTGTAATTTTTTTGAGAGGCTCAGATGGCTATGTACTTCCCTCTAATTACTGCCTTTTCAGTGTCGCATAGGTTCTGAACCAATATTTTCATTTTCATTGGTTTGCATGAACTGTTTAACTTCCTCTTCAATTTCCTATTCATTCTTTAGCAGGATGCTTTTTAACCTCCAAGTGTTTGCATTTCTTCCAAATTTTTCCTTGTGGTTGAGTTTCAGTTTCAAAGCATGGAGGTCTGAAAATATGCAGGGAATAATCTCAGTCTTTTAGTATCAGTTGAGACCTGATTTACGACCCAATATGTGATCTATTCTGGAGAAAGTTCTATGTGCAGTTGAGAAGAATGAGTATTCTGTTGTTTTAGGGTAGAATTTTCTATATATATCTGCAAAGTCCATCTGGTCCAATGTGTCCTTCAAAGCTCTTGTTTCTTTGTTGATCTTCTGCTTAGTTGATCTGTCCATTGATGTGTATTATTGTATTATTGTATTATTGTCAATGTATTTCTTTAATTTGATGTTAATTGGTTTATAAAATTGGCTGCTCCCAAGTTAGGAGCATAAATTTTTGTAATTTGTTGGATAGACCCTTTAAGTACGATATAGGGTCCCTCTACATCTTTTTCCACAGTCTTTGGTTTAAAATCTTATTTGTTTGGTATGAGGATTGCTACTCCAGCTTTCTTTGGAGGTCTGGTTGACATGCTAAGTGGTTCTCCATCCTCTCACTTTCAATCTTGACTTTAGGTTCAAAATGAGTGTCTTGTAGACAGCATATGGATGTGTCCTTCTTTTTTATCCAATTGGAAACCCTGCATCTCTTGGTGGGAGCATTCAGTCCATTCACACTGAGAATAACCATTCAAATGTATGAATTTAGTGCCATTGTATTGACTATAAAGTCACTGTTTCTATAGATTGTCTCTGATAATTTCTGGTCTCTATTACTTCTGGGGTCTTCCTTCTTTTATAGAATCCCCCATAATATTTCTTGCAGGCCTGGCTTGGTGGTCACATATTCTTTCACTTTCTGCCTGTCCTGGAAACTCATGATCTCTTTCCATTCTGAAAGGCAGCCTTGCTGGATAAAGTATTCTTGTCGGCACATTCTTCTCATTGAGTACCCTGAATATGTCTTGCCAGCCCTTTCTGGCTTGCCAGGTCTCTCTAGATAGGTCTGATGTTATTCTGATGTTACTCCCTCCATATGTAAGGAATCTCTTCTCCCTAGTTCCTCTCAGAATATCATCCTTGGCTCTAAGATTTGCAAGCTTCATTATTATATGTCAGGTTGTTGATCTATTTTTATTTATTTTGGGAGGGGTCCTTTCTGCCTCTTAGATATGAATGCTTGTTTCCTTCCCCAGATTGGGGAAGTTCACAGCTATGATTTTCTCAAATATACCTTCTAGTCCTCTCTCTCTCTCCACCCTCTTGGGGATCCCAATAATTCTGACATTGGAACATTTCATGTTGTCATTTATCTCTCTAAGTCTATTCTCATGGGCTACTAGCTGCCTATCCCTGTCTTCCTCAGCTTCCTTCCTTTCTATCAGCTTATCATCTAGATCACTAATTCCTTCTTCTGCGTCATTTACCCTGGCTGGTAGAGTATCCAGTTTAGACTGCATCTCTTTCATAGCATTTTTAAGTTTGGCCTGATTATCAGATCTCATTCCTGCCCTTAGAGATTCTATGTTGCCACTACTGCTTTTCTCAAGCCAGCTACTGACTTCATGATTGCTACCCTGAAGTTTGCTTATATCCATATCCATTAGATCTATGGCAGAGGACATTGTCTCTTATTCTTTCTTTGTTGGGAGTTCCTCCTCCTAGTCATTCTATTGAGGGATGGTTGAGGGAATAGACAGAGTCCAAAATATCAACCATGACCTAAGCAAAATGCACCTAGAAAAAATCTGAAGTGGTCAAAAGCTACCACAGATACGCCACCAAAGCCAAGATGATCCAAAATAATAAAAAAGAGAGAAGAAAAAAAAGAAAGAAAAAAAAAGGAGGAGGGGTGGGGAGAGAGATTATAATCTCTCAGGGTGGACAAAGCAGGGTGATTTGCCTATTCTGGTTTGATTTTCGGTCTGTGTGTTAGAAGACACTATATCCCAAAATTGAAAAGGAGAAGTGAATCCAAGGAGACATATGGGAAGATAGACCATGGGGGAGATTATAGGGAGCCTCTGTCAGCTGGTTACCCGCAAGTGATAAAGCAGTAGAGCACAAAATTGGAATTTTTAGAAATCTGTTCTAGTGAGGGATGGCGCTCAGGCAGCTAGGAGCGGGTGGGGGAGAACCATCGCAGGGTCAGTGTGGTCTCAGAATCCTCGGGGTCACAGGAAGATTGGGGGTGCCCGGCTGGCAGAGCTCCTAGGTTTCGGGGCAGTGAAGCTGGCCACAAAGAGTGAGCCCAGGAGTGGGCTCTCAGCTCGGGTTTGCCGCAAACCATGATCTGCAGCACAGTTGGGCCACTGCTCTCTAGCGGGGCCCCAACAAGCGGCAGATCCCGGGAGACTCCCCTTCCCTACTCCCACCCTGGGAGGAGCAGCCTGAGAGTGCGCTCCAGGAATCTGCTGCGTTTGGAGACTCCAAACGGAGCCATGTGCCAGAGATAGCAATGCTCGGTCACAGGCTGGGTGAGCACGGAGTGCGGCTGGAGACCAGGGAGACGGGAGGGACTGACCGCTTTTCCCAAGGGTGCATAGAGGAGTGGGGCCCTGAACTCCCGGCTCCTCCGGGCCGGAGACTGGGCGGCCGCCATCTTCACCCCCGTCCTCCGGACTCTACGGAAAGCGCTCAGGGAACAGAAGCTCTGAGAGTGAACCAGAGCAGATTCCTTAGCCCGGCCCCTGGCAAGGGTGGTGCAGTTCTGCCTCCGGCAAAGACACTTGAGACTCCTGGCAACAGGCCCCTCCCACAGAAGACTTGTGAGTCTGTGGAGTTTGGCACGCGCGCAGAGGTGGAGATGTTGACCTGGAGCATCTGTTGATAGGGGTGGACTGCGACATTTTGGCTCTGGGCCAGAGATTCTGGCACGGCCACGTTCGCTCGGACCCTCTAAAGAGAAGCGGAAAGACACCGGGGCAGAAAAGCCCCGAGGCCAACCAGCTCACGTTAAGCCCATCCCCCTGACAAGAGGGCGGCAACTCCACCCAGGCAAGGACGCCTGAGAAGCCAAGAGCAGGCGCCTCTCCCAGAAGACAGACTGGAAGAACAGGTGAATGATAAGCTTGTTTCCACTGGATAATCTTTCCTGCTTTGACAAAGGTTAGTCGACCATAGAGTTGAGGGTCCATTTCTGGGTTCTCCATTCATCTATGTGTCTGTTTTTCTTTTTTTTTAAGATTTTATTTATTTATTTGGCAGACAGAGATCAGAAGTAGGCAGAGAAGCAGGCAGAGAGAGAGGGGGAAGCAGGCTCCCTGCTGAGCAGAGAGCCCGATGTGGGGCTCGATCCCAGGACCCTGGGATCATGACCTGAGCCGAAGACAGAGGCTTAACCCACTGAGCCACCCAGGTGCCCTATGTGTCTGTTTTTGTGCCAACGCCATACTGTCTTGATGATTATTGGTCTGTAATAGAGCTTGAAGTCTGGAATTGTGGTGCCGCCAACTTTGGTTTTCTTTTTCAATATTACTTTGGCTCTTCGGGGTCTTTTCCAGTTCCATACAAAGTTTAGGATTGTTTTTTCCAGCTCTGTGGAAAATGCTGGTGGTATTTTGATAGGGATTGCATTGAATGTATAGATTGTGAAGCATTTCCATTTTGATGTGTAAGGGCCTATTTGGCTAGAGCGATTCGAGCCGGTTAAACAGTGATTTTGTTGTTTATGCAGTAAAACTTAAACTGACTCTGCCCTCCCACACACACCCCCCGCCCCTGCCAGAAGAACTTTCTTAAAAGCAAGTCTGGGAAACCAGTAAAATATGGTTGACCAGTCCCTGATAACAGAGCCCAAATACAAGGGCGGGGCAGGTCAGATGGAGATAACAGAGCCCGAATGCAGGGATGAGTCATGCAGGGATGAGTTGGGCCAGGTGGAGACATCCAATCGGGGGGGGGGGGGGGGGCGCATACTGTCTCCCTAGCTACCAAGGATTGTGGGCCCCACCTTTTGGGCGCCTTTTGGGCACCAATTCTGACCAAGGGGATAGGCTAGTTCAAATAGCCACTCTGGGGTGAATTGTAATTCAATTGGCCACCCGTGTGTGACCTAGCATGACTGTGCAGCTTTCTCTGTGTGTTACAGTCTCATTGGCCACCTGTGTGTGGCCAAACTCAACCACATGGCCTTTGCTCTATAAAAATTAGTTTATAGGGGAGGGTCGCTGGGAGGGGTCGCCCTCTCTGTAAGAGGTGGCCCCGAATGTTCGGTTTGATTCTTGATGCTTGGTGCGAAATAAAGCTATGCTTGACTTTTGCTTTGTATCAGTCTCACTCCTTTGATCACGGACCTATCACTGGGAGACCTTTCAGATGTACATTTATCTTCAGACTAATTTTGTACAAAGTGTTCTAGCAAGTTAGTTAACATGATTGTCTTTATTTCATCTAATTCTAGTAGTACCTGGAAAACTTTATCAGATGTAAACTTTTTGTCATGGCTGTGCACAAGGTGCCCCTTCTCCTCCCATTTCTCTCTGAATTCATTGTTCCCTTTCTATTCTCCATTCAGAGCTCCAGCTTGACTGGCTTTTTATAATTTCAGGACTGCCACAATTTTTCCTTCCACAAGGACATCCGCATGCTGTTTCTCTGCCTGGAACAATTTTTCCTACCTCTCTTTACCTAGCTAACCCCAACATTCTTCTGATCTTACTTCAAATATAATTTTTTCAGAGTGACCTTAGCTGGCCAGTGGCAACCGCCTTTCTCAAATCACAGCAATTTACCCTATTATAACCTCCCAATGTGCTATACTTTTATCTCGAAATTTTGTTACATAATTATTTGTGTAATTTTTTTAAAAGATTTTATTTATTTATTTGACAGACAGAGACCACAAGTAGGCAAGAGAACCAGGCAGGGAGAGAGAGAAGGAAGCGGGCTCCCTACAGAGCAGAGAGCCCGATGTGGGGCTCAATCCCAGGACCCTGGGATCATGACCTGAGCCGAAAGCAGAGGCTTTAACCCACTGAGCCACCCAGGTGCCCCTATTTGTGTAATTTTTTAGTCCCCTATTAGAATGCAGGCTCTGTGAGGTCAGGGTCCTTGCATGTCTTTCTCCACTATATCCCTGGTATCTAGGTCACCTAGTAGGCACTAGTAAATATTTGTCATTTAAGTGAATGAATGAATGATTTTAAATAAGAATTGTGAAAGAAGTTGTTACATGAGACAATCAGATCTGGGGAAATCAGAAAATTCAAGCATCATTACCTTAGCAAATACAAAAGGAAGGAGACTGGCATGAGCATGCCCTAAGAAAAAAGTAAGCCTTTCTGCAAAAGCAGGACGGCATGGAGCTCTTTTTGTAAAATGTTTGAGCACTTTATGTGCCATTATCATTTTCTTATTTAATTTACAAATGAAAAATTGTAAGCAAGGACAGCTGGGAGTGGAATTCTTTCTGAATTTTATCAATGATGTACACAGCTTTTGCTGCTCTGCTGGAGATACTAGTGTATTGGGGGGAAAAAGTCATCATCATTGAGAACACTGGATTCATGTTGCCACCCTAGGGACATTGGGAAAAGCACAGATTTAAGTTTTAGGTTAAAGGACACTTTTGGAGAAAGAAAGATCATGGGTTTTTAAAAATGTCAATACAAGAATCATGTCTATATGCATATAGCAGTTAACTGTTTTGAAGTTACTTTTCTTCTCTCATACCTTATTTCCATGTCCTTTTCTCTTTTTTAAAAGATTTCATTTATTTATTTGACAGAGAGAGAGACCACAAGTAGGCAGAGAGGCAGGCAGAGAGAGAGGAAAGGAAGCAGGCTCCCTGCTGAGCAGAGAGCCCGATGTGGGGCTCGATCCCAGGACCCTGGGATCAGGACCCCAGCCGAAAGCAGAGGCTTTAACCCACTGAGCCACCCAGGTGCCCCCCATGTCCTTTTCTTTTTTCTATATTTCCCTCTTCCCTTGACTGATCAGTCAACCATGGAATGGTTAAAGTAGTTTTTGTAAGTACACTCAGCCTATACACCTTTAGGTCTAAAATTTGTAAAGGTACAATAAAAGGAATTCCGGGTGCAACATCGCACTCTGCGGTGAGCTTGGTTTAATTGCCTCTGGGATGGTAGCTACCCTCATGAATATGAATGGAACAATAGAATTTGAGAGAATATTTTATTTATGTGTTCTTGTCTGTTAAGCATTGCATATTTAATACTTTTTGGTTATTTTTAACATTTCTTTTGTCAGAAGTGCCCATGGAAAGTGTAAGCATCATTGATAGTAATTTCCAAATTTTCAATTGGAAATTATGATGGAAATATTTATTTGATATCTAGTATTTGCATGGTATTCTGCTGTATGGCTGTTGGTGGTCTGGTTCAAATGTTTACTTCCTCAATGAAGCCTTCCCAGGTCTCAGCCAGTTTTCCCTGAGCACATATACACACATCAGATTCAATCTTGCCCTTTCCTCATATTCCTTTAGCAGTTAAATTGGATTGTTCCAGAAGACCTGAGGGAAATGTTTTGATCAGTTGCATGGCAGTCAACACATTTTTAGGAGTTAGAGACAGAAGAGGGAAGAGGGTGTGTATTTACTAAGCTTTACTTTGCCCTTTCTCTAATAATACCAATAACAGAGCCCTGCCTTTGAGAGATACAGTTTTGTAGACATGTAGTCCTGAAGCTAACACAGTACTGGAAAATTTCCTGCTCTTCATGGTAGTCATCTAAGTGGGTAATGTCTTGATATCATCTTATATCAAGGCATTGCTAGATAGAATTTGAAAAATGCCTATAGGATATAAATAAACTCCTCGAAATAATTGAATGGTAGGCCATTGTCAATTATGTATCTGTTCAATACTTTAAAAATACCTGGAGATGCACTTAAAAAACACAACAATATTCTGAAATGCATTTTGGTTTCTGGCCATACATCTCCAGTATGGGAGAGATTCTCTTGCAGAGATGTCAGGAAAACAGACAATGTATGGCTTTAGTTTTGCTGATACAATGCTTCAACTGCTGCTAAAGTAGCTTTCAAATCCCTGGGATAAATAATTCTCTTTTGCAAAAAGTGACTATTTGAATAGAGGTCCAATGTCACTGTAGTTAATGGCCCAATGATGCCACAGTTCATATCAAGGATGAAAATGTTTATGGTATTTTATTTGTTTATAGATCTTTATCTCAGGAGACATATTAAGTCCTTTTGTAGACACCAAAACTGAGGAAAAGACTGTTGGAAGTACCTAGGATTACAGTCATAAGCCTACCTCAGAACTGAGATTAGAATTTAGAATCCCTGGGTTCTTGCTTTTGTTAAGAAATAGTGATGAAGGGGGCGCCTGGGTGGCTCAATGGGTTAAGCCACTGCCTTCGGCTCAGGTCATGATCTCAGGGTCCTGGGATCAAGTCCCACATCCAGTTCTCTGCTTGGCAGGGAGCCTGCTTCCTCCTCTCTCTCTCTCTGCCTTCCTCTCTGCTTACTTGTGATCTCTCTCTGTTGAATAAATAAATAAAATCTTTAAAGAAAAAGAAATAGTTGCTACAAAAGTTGAGTATTCATTCTTTCTGATGGAGGCATAATACTCCATAGTGTATATGGACCACATCTTCCTTATCCATTCGTCCATGGAAGGGCATCTTGGTTCTTTCCACAGTTTGGCGACCGTGGCCATTGCTGCTATAAACATTGGGGTACAGATGGAAGGGGAGGTGAACCATGAGAGACTATGGACTCTGAAAAACAACCTGAGGGGTTTTGAAGGGGCGGGGGGGTGGGAGGGTAGGGGAGCCAGGTGGTGGGTTTTAGGGAGGGCACGTACTGCATGGAGCACTGGGTGTGGTGCAAAAACAATGAATACTGTTACGCTGAAAAGAAATGAAAAAAAAAAAGAAATAGTGATGAAGGGAAGTGTACATGGTGACAGTTTGCAAGAAGTGAGGTGTGTGTTGTGTCTTGGGTGGACTTGCTCAAGTAGATATGGTTATCGGTCCTTTGGACGGTTTACTGTTAGGCATCCCTGATGTGGCCCCATGGAGTACTGAACCTGATAACATCTCTGAATGCATACAATATGCCAAACTCTGCCAAGCACAACATATCATTATCTCTTTATCGCAATCTTTCAGAAATAGTATTATTCTTCTTTAGCAGGAAATTGAGGCTCAGTGAGTTATAAGTACTTACCCAGATTTTATGACTAGTGAGTACCCAAGCCAGGATTCAAAGTCAAGTCTACATGATCTCAAAGGCACCACCACACCATGATTCTGTATGAATAATCAGCTGTATCAAATGAATATATCATATAATAGAGTAGTGAGTATATATGGGAGGGCTGGCATTTGAAGGGTGAGTGGCTACTGTTAAGTTACTACAAACTTGGTAACTTAAAGCAGCATAATTTTGTTCTCTTTCAGTTTTTGAGTCCAAAAGTCTGAAATTAAGGTGTATGCAGGGCTGCAAGGCCACCTCCAGAGGCTCTAGGGGAGAGATGGTTTTGTTTTGTTTTTTTTTCCTTTTCCAGTTTCTGGTGGCTTGTGGTTCTATCACTCTGATCTCTGCCTCTGTGATCACATTGCCTCCTCCTCCATCTGTCAAATTTCCCTCAGCCTTACTCTTTTTTTTTTTTTTTTATTTTATTTTTATTTATTTGTCAGAGAGAGAGAGAGAGAGAGAGAGAGAGAGTGAGCACTGGCAGATGGAGGCAGAGGGAGAAGCAGGCTCCCTAGCGAGCAAGGAGCCCGATGTGGGACTCGATCCCAGGACGCTGGGATCATGACCTGAGCCGAAGGCAGCTGCTTAACCAACTGAGCCACCCAGGCGTCCCTTCTCAGCCTTACTCTTAACAAGAACACTTGTCATTGGAATTAGGGATCAGCAGGATAAGCCAAAATGGTCTCCTCCTCTAAAGATCCTTTACTTGATTACTACATCTGCAAATAGCCATTTTCCAAGTAAAGTAACCTTCACAGTTTCCAGGAATTAGAACGTAAGCATGCCTTTTGGTGGGGAGTGGGTGTGGGTGGGGTACTATTTGGCTTACTGCAGTGAGTAATGGATTTCCATGGTCAGAGTAAGTTGCACCAGGGTCTTTGACTCCTTTCTCCCAGTTTTGCTTTCCTGGAGGAGATGGGATTGTTGGAGCTCTCTCAAAGGCCTGAGGAGATGGATAGGTCAGATAAATTGAACAGACCAGGAAATGTTGAAGTGGTGTGGCAGGATTAGGCCTATGGACTTGAATCAGCCAACATGAAATCACTGATAGAAAAATTGAAAGATGCTATAGAATGAACTAGTTTCAGAGCGAATGTTCACTGTGGAGACCCTGTCTTCAAAGGACTTACATTCTAGGCAACATGGCAGTTTATCGCATAAAGCATAGGCCCATCATGAAAGTTCATCAGTTGCTGGATATTTTCATAAAAGTCCACAGCAAAAAAATAAGCGTTAAGTGAAGAAATCACCATACTGGGGGGAAAAACACAAAGAACAGAAGAAAGCTGAACAGGCCTGCTCTCAGACAAAACTACCACCCTTCCTCTTTGGCCAGCTGTGAACAGGGTTCCACCACCACTGCTTTGTTGTGAAGCTGTGAGGACTAATTTCATCTTGCCCTTTTATCCTTTGTGTGTCAGTCCCACAAGTATCCCAGGTCTCCTGATCGCCATATTTGCCTTGTACATCTTTACTTTTATCCCATTTCTCAGCTCCTATGCCCTCTGGAAATCAGGGTTAATGTTCAGTAAAATCCTATCCTCAATAATGTCTGTTAATAGTTCCTTTACCTCCTTATTTTAACTGAAATCTGGCTCTACCCTAATGGCTGTCATGGCGGCCTTTTTAAATAGTTGATTTTTTTTTTCTCTAACACAGCCCAACTGTTGTTGATCTGGAGTCAGGATAGGTATTTTTTTTGTTCCTCCTTGCTGATGACCTACTAATCTCTCTTCCTCCTCCTCCCAGCTTGAAATCTTATGTCATGAGATTATAGATCTCCCGTTACTCCTTTTGATGGTTAATTTTATGTGTCAACTTGACTGGACCAAAGGGTGCCCAGATATTTGGTCAAACATTATTCTGGCTGTGTCTGTAAAGGTGTTTTTAGATGAGTTAACATTAAAATTGATAGCCTGCATAAAGCAGATTGCTTTCCCTAATGTGGGTATGTCTCACCAATCAGCTCAAGGCCTGAATAGAACAGAAAGGCTGACCTCCCTTAAATAGGACAGACTTCCTCCTGCCTAACTGCCTTTGAGTTTTTCTTCTTGTTGTTGTTTATGTTTTTGGTTTTTTTTTTTTCTGCCTTTGGACTTAAACTGAAGCACTGGCTCTTGCTGGCCCTTGGCCCCGGGATTACACCTTCAGCTCTCTGGGTGCTCAGGCCTTTGGACTTGGACTAGCACTGCATCATCACCTCCCCTGGATCTCCAGTTTGCTGCCTGTAGATCTTGGTACTTGACAGCCTTCATAATTGTGCAAGCCAATTCCTTATAATAAATCTCTTTAAATCTTTTTGATTCTGTTTCCCTGGAGAACCCTGACTAATATGCCCCTCCTGATTACAGTCATCTACTGACTTCTAGTTTGCTCTTCAGTCATTGAAGATGTTTGACCTCATGCACTATCACCCTTATCAATACTGTTCCTGTTTCAATTCTTGGTGACTTCAATACCCATGTATAGGTTCCTTTCAACACCCTGGCCTCTCAGTTCTATGACTTTTTTTTTTTTAGTTTTATTTTCTTCACTAAGTTTGCCACTTGTTCCCATGGGCATAAATTATCTTGTCATTACTAATAACTGCAACCCCCCCATAACCTCAGTGTTAAGCATCCCACTTGACTACCAGTTCACTCTCTCTGGTACCTGATGTCAATTATTTTACCTCACTCAGGCCTTCAAAATAATGACTCTACGAGGTTTTTTCCAATCATCCCTCTCCCCACAAACATACCCTTACTTCCTTCCTTGGGTTCAGAGCCCATTGTTGATTATTATGTTAAACTCCCTTGCCCTTCTCTTATTAATCACACTCATTTGACAAAGTCCCCAGCCCAGTTAAATCAAACTGTGATTGCTAAGTGGTCTCACTTTAAATTCAAGATCACCAGCCTCAAGAGGGTCCTAAACGCTGCCTGGCAATTATACTATCTTTGCCAATTCCATTAGCACTCTCAATGACTATTTCATGCCTTCTCCCTTTTCAAAACTCAAATATTCACTCACTCTACTTGCTTCCTGTTCAACTGTGAAAACAGAAATAATCAGAAGAAATTTTTCTCAAGCTATCACCACATCTTCCTACCAACCAACTTCTACGCCCATATATTCAGCATTCTTTTCTGCTACCAGAGATAAAATCTCGGTATTAACAGCTAAAATCAGTGCACTTAATCCCATCCCTGCTCACCAACTGTAGGATATCTCTCCTGCAATTCTCTTCTCCCTTTCCTGTACCATTAATTTTTCCCTGGATCTTTCTCATGAACATAACCTACCAATCTTTCTCTCATCCTAATAAAACAAAAAAATAGCTCTCTTGGTCGGATTCTCCCCTCTGGCTGCTGCCCCCTTTCTTTTTTCTTTTCTTTTCTTTTTTTAAAAAGATTTTATTTATTTATTTTTGATAAAGAGAGAGAGCACAAGAGAGTACACAAGCAGGAGGGACCAGCAGGCAGAGAAAGAGGAAGAAGCAGACTCCCCACTGAGCAGGGGGCCTGGTGCAGGACTGGATCCGAGGACTCCCGGATCATGACCTGAGCTGAAGACAGACATTTAACTGAGTGAGCTGCCCAGGTGCCCCTGCCCCTTTTCTCCTTCCCTTTTACAGTGAGAGCCCTTGAGAAAGAGTAGTGTAGAGTCATTGTCTTTGGTTCTTCTCCAGTTTGTTCTTAAAGACTTTCAATGTTACCATTCCATGCACAATTGAGTTTTATAAGGTTATAGTTGTAGACTGAGTTGTGTCCTCCCCAAATTCATATGTAGAAGTCCTAAACCTTAGTACTTCAAAATGTGACCTTATTTGGAGATAGGGTCTTTACAGAGGTAATTAAGTTAAAATGAGGTCACTGAGGTGGGCCCTAATCCAATAGGACTGGTGTCTTTATAAGAAAGGCAAATTAGGACACATAGAGAGACACCAGGTGTACATGGGCACAGAAGAAAGGCACACAGTAAGAGGCAGCAAGCCAAGGAGTGAGACTTTAGAAGAAACCAAACCTGCGAGCTCCTTGATCTTGGACTACTAGCCTCCAAAAACTGTGAGACAATAAGGTTCTAGCAAACTTTGGATGGCTCCAGGGATCCATCCTTGGACCCTCTCTGCATTCATTATTCAACACTCCCATTACTACGGCTCTGGTCCAATATACAGTTTCGAGATTGGATTTTAGCTGTATCTTTCTAACTTAACTCTCCACTTCTACATTTGACTGTCTTAACATAGTAGCCACAGTGATATTTCTAAAGGATTATATTACTTCTCTTCTCAAAACCTTCTAGCAATTCCTCTTTCCACTAGGCCAAAATCCTTCCATAAGATCCTCATGATGTTACTCCTGCTTACCTCCTTAGCGCCTCCTATGACTCTCCCCTTTACTTATCCAACACTGGCCTCCTTGCTTTTCCTTGAGTATGCCAGACATGGCCTCCACCAGGATGTATTTCCACTTGCTTCCCTGCATCTAGAATGACTCTACCCAGACAGCTGTGTCTCTTTCTCCCTGACTTCTTTCAGGACTCCACTCAGAAGTCACCTTTTCAGTTAGGTCTTCCCCCACCATGCTGTTTAAAATTTGAATGGCACCAGCAGCAATCACTACTTATATCCCTTGCTTTCCCCCACAGTACTTATCACCATCTGACAAAAATTGTGCTTTACTTACTATATCACACATACTCAAATAGAAACTCCACGAGGGCATAATTTTTGTCTGTTTTGTTTGCCATTGCCTGCCTACTCCTAAGACAGGACCTAGCATGTATTTGGGTTCCATGAGAATTTCTTGAGTGAATGATCAAATTATATTCATAGCTAAAAATTCCATCATGGAAGAGTGAGTCATGAAAAATAAAAAACTCTCGAGATTATTTAGAATTCAAAGGAAGAAGATGTTGGGTACCATGGATAGAAGTCAAGTCCTGTAATTGCCTTTTTCTGACTGTGATGCCTTCCAAGTTCTTATATTAAAAAATCCACTTGTTTCAATGACTTCAATTTGGGCGTAAATTTTATAGTTTGAGTTTTCTTTACCTAAAAAAAAAGCCTCTTAGCACTACCTATGTGAGGAAGTAAGAGGGGGCACTCTAAAGGATAAGACATCCAAATATCACTCGGCGACATAGGAGTTTTTACAAGTTGCTTGCGTTTCATCAACATGATTTTTCTGCATCCTGTAGAGTCTGAAAGCATGTATTTTGAAGGACACATGGTATTATAATTGCCCAGTGTCCAAAGAAACTTCCCAAAGCATAAACATTACTTAGGAAAGTCCATGAAACGTTCTGTGAAACATAAATACGAAAGCTCATTTCTCACAGTTCGGCTAGACATTACGTTATCAGTAAAACCAAAGTCTTACCAAACTTCTCCGTGTCCTTCTGGGCTGCTTACTTTATCCCATTGTCTTATCTGCTTTATAAGATTTAGAGTATTTTCCTCCTTTGTATTAGTGAGGTTTATTTCCTTTTCCAACCTTCATTTGGAATTATTGAATGATTTTTTTGGCTAAATACCTAGCATAATGTCTGACATATTGTAACCCCTTGATACATTTTGAATGAATAAAGAAATATTTATTTTTAAAAATTCAATATCTTTTGTCTGTGTTTCTCAAAGGGTGATTTGCAAGGCACCTGCATCAGAATCACTGGGATGCTTATTTTTTTTTAAATGCAAATTCCTACAGTCCATCCATGATACACTAAATAGTATGGAGGCATTGAAAATCTGAGAAAGTTATTTTAAGCTCCTACTGTTTGTCATACTGTGTGTGATATGTGCTGTGATAGACAGCTGAGATATTTTCGGTCCTGTGAAAGAGCTCACCCTTCAATAAGAAACAGGGAGCAGATAACAAAAAATTAAACGGATAATTATAGAATGTGGTTAATGCTATGAAGGAATAGATATGGTGCTTTGATAAACAATAATAGGATGATATACTCTTATATTGGCTGATTAGAAAAGTTGTCTTTGAGGATGGCTTAACTTGAAACATGAAGATATTTAAAGCCATAGGACACTCATACATTTAGAGGTTGAAAACAGGAGGATGGTGAGCATCCAAATCAAAATACTGTGGAGAATGAAAGGAGGCAGGACAAGTGTGTGAGCGAGCAGCTCCTTGCTGGCACACTGGGGACCCTGCGTGTCTCCCTGCAGGCCATGTAAACAAGGCTCAAGGATCATGTAAAAATAGTACCTATTTCATATGTCAGTATGAGGATTAAATAAGCAATTAGTACCTAGCAGATAGAAAATGCTTAGTAAATGTTAAATATTGTCTGTTATTTTAACTTTGATTTCTTGGATACTAGTGACATTATATACCTTTTTATATGTTTATTTTCTCTTATTCTCTTATTTCTCTTATTCCTTTTTGGAGGAATTTCCTACTCACATTTTGTTTTGCCAGTGTTGTAACATTGTGTTCATCTTTTCCTCAGTGGAAAGGATGACTTTGACCTTAGTCTTCCTGTCTGTAAAATAAAGAGGTTGTATCAGCTGCTCTTTAAAGGCCTGTATGGCGTGTCATATTTCTAAGTGTCTTAAAGGCAGAGACATTCCAATGAGAAGGACCTGGACCCCTAAAAGTTTTAAAAAGCCTTTCGACGCTGTACTTTATGATAAAGAGGCAATCAGCATTTGCATGCCTGGTTTTCTTGTTGGGCAACATAATAATATTCTACGTCTTCACCCCCATGTTGCTCAGGTTTCACTGCTTAGAAGTAAGTGTTTTGTGAATATCATCTTGAGTTAGCCTAGTAACTTCTTCAAAGCCATCATGTTTTGCTTTGAGATTCACTTACTTGTCTTTGCAAAAGAGTAATATCAGATAGTACACTTAAATTTCACAAAGGTAAGTTTTCCTCCCAGAATGTCCTAGTTAACTGCGTTGTTGCCAAACTTTCTCCTTGTAATTAGCTAGGGCAGTAGTAGCAGTGAGATGAGCGATGGAAGATCAAGACTAGAAATAATTCCCTTGCTTTGAGTTTAGGTCATAACATATCTTTGAGCCAGTAACAGGCTACATATGCTTATTGCTTCTTTCTTCCTACAGATTCTCTTTGGGCTACATTTGGATGTATCAAATCTTCCTGGAATTTTAGTTAATACCTCAGTCACCTATGGTTATTAATTAAGTTCACAGAGAAGCATGCATTTAGATACTTGGGTATTCCTGGAGAAGGTAGGACCTCTGTGCTCATGGGGAAATCAGGGCACACTATCTACTAAGAGACATTGCTATACCTCAAACTAGTGCCATGGTACTAGGATTACAGTAATTTAAACTTTCTCAGTTCTCTCATCTGACAAATGGGAATAATAATGCTATAGATTTGGCACTATTATTATGCTGACATAGTGTTTTTCATATTTGCATAGCTGAACCTTGTAGTTTTCCCCCCTCTTTTATGTTGTCTTTGTCTCGTATAGTGCAAGAGCATGCCCTAATCAGATCAGTATTTACCCAGTCTATCTTTTCTAGTTCTTCTGTCATTTTACTTTTTACATTTATCACTCTGATCGTCTTGAAATGTATTTGATATTTGGTGTGAGACAGAGAACCTAATCTCTTTCTTTTCAAACACTTAGCCAATTGTTTCAATACCACTTATTTAAGGAATCCATTCTGCCACCCATTTGTCATGCCAGTTTCATGATGTCCTCCTCTTGGATATAAACATGGAAACATAGCTTTGTTTCTTGATTTCTCCCTTCTCTTCCAATTTTTCATCTACCTAATCCTTTATCAGTATTAAACTGTTTAATTATTGTGGCTTTATAGTGCATATTAATATGTGAGTCGCCCCCTTTTTTTGCTCTGCTTCATCTTGTCCAGCTGTTGTACGTAATCCTCAGAATCATTTTTGTTAAGTTCTAAAAGCACATCAAATAAATTAGAGGTGGGTGTTTATGCTTCCATTTGTTCTAACTCTAGACCTATATATAAGTTTGACTATATGGGCAGTGTTTTGTATGTCATGGAAAGTGTGGGTGATTGCCATCTTTAGGTATGTAGGGTGACCATATAACTTAATGTCCAAACCAGGATACTTTTAAGAGTGGAAGAGGATAGGACAACTGTGTAGGGTAGATCCACACTGGTCCTCTGACAACCTTGTGGACCTCCACATGGGCCGTATAGGCGAGGCTCAAACACAGACTGGCCTGAGTCTTGGTGGAATGCCCTGGAACTAAGGCAGGAACATGGCAAAACTGGCAGCCTTATGAAGAGATGTCACGAGGCATTTCTCTTTTGAACCCTTATCTTGTGAGAGGCTAGTAGGAGGCAGTTTCTCATCTGCCTCCCTGGTTTTGGTGAGGCACAGAATATTCTAGTCACTCCCCTCTCCTTAGAGTACAGCTGCATTCTATCAGACCACTTAGCTGAAGTCTAGATGGGCTCCCCAGCAACTGAGCAACCTACCACTCATGTGATCTTTCATCTGGCCACTTTGATTTGCTGTCATTCTGTAAGTCAAGTGATGCATAAAGCTGACACCATGTTGCTCTTGCTTTTGCTCTCTGTGTAGGTAATAAACTGAATCTGTCTGGGCCCTTTATCTTCTTACTGTTAGTCTGTTTGACAAAATGCTAAACCAGTTGAGATTTGGGAACAATAAGAATAAAATGCAGCAGAACACTCAAGCCCACATTGTTCTCCACATTTTCCCCATGATACAAAAGGGGCTCAATGGTGGTTTGTCCATAACAGTTTTATGCAGTGAGCAATATCACTAAAATACCTTCTCAGTGATATCTTCTGGTAAGCTCTTGGGCTTTCCATTATTGTGGTGTTACTGCTGGAGGAAGGCAGCTAATCATGCACACATTGTATTTAACTTCAGTGATGATAACATGCTGACTCTAGAACACTTTGGAATGTACACAAAACTAAAATGACAACTCTTATAAATATTCTTGGTATATACCCTTTTAGTCTTTTTTTAGGTAACTTTTACCTAGTTATAATGATGTATTATGTCTATCTTCAGATCTGCCCTTTTTTAAAAAAAATTACTTGTTTATTTGACAGAGAGAGCAAGAGAGCACAAGCAGGGGAGAAAGAGGTAGAAGCAGACTCCCTGCTGGGAAGGGAGCCCAATGTGGGGCTTGGTCCCAGGACCCTGTGATCATGACCTGAGCCAAAGGCAGACTCCCAACCATCTGAGCCACTCAGGCACCCTAGATCTGCCTTTCTAATCCTAATGCTTTTAAATGCTTTATAAACATTTTAATGACTGCATATGTTTTCATCAAGTGGATTTGTTAGTTTTTGTAAATACTTTCCAATTAAGTGAATTGAAATTACTTTTCTGTTTTTTTTTTAATAGTAGCCAATAATGTTGTGATAAACATATTGAGCCCATATGATAGATTCCCAGCAGAGAAAGCTATTTGTTTTCAGGCTCTTGATGCCTACTGTCAAGTTGTTTTTTAAAGGGTTTGCCAATTTACATTCCCACCAGCATCTACAGTATCCATTGTCTAGCTCTGAAAGTGCAAAACAAATCCCAGAACTTCATAATTATTTATATTAACTTTCTGGGAAATTAGGAATAATTATGTCTGTAAGGACCAAGCAAATTCAATGAAACACTAAATGAATGTTTTTTTCATAATCAAATAATGTATTGCATTTTTTAAAGAGTGAAAATTTTTTGACAGATTAAGTTTTCCTGAATGATATATTTTTAAATTTCTGTTATAAACATATTAAATGTCTATAATGGCAGAGGAATATCTAGTGTGGACTTGATGGTCCTGGATATTACCTAGAATTTCCACAAAGGTGGAATGCTGGAGCGTGCCTCCTATTGCTGATCAAAGAAAGATTTCTCGATAGCCACTGTCTTGATTGTACTATGCAGGACGTACAATAGACCAGTGGCTGTTAACTATCATGAAAGTAGGGAATCCTTTGGAAAGCAGGGAAATGTAAGATCTTTCTCCCTAAATAAAGTGAACGTATGGACATAAACATTAAATTTGCAGAAATTTTCAGGTTTTTGATGCTCCTCTTGAATTATATGTGAAGATTCCAGATTAAGAACTTCTGGTTTAGGCTTTGACAGCCCCATCCTAAAGATGTCACACCAAAAGAGTGAAATGTAGTAGACCAATTTTGCTCTAGTGCATATGGAATATAGTGTAGTGAACTTTTACTCTCTGGACACCACACATCCAAGCATAGTTTTGCCTCAGATTTCTGACTGACTTCTTGGCAAGTGAAAGCCCCCAGACCCTTGCCTAAAGGAATGGCATCTCAGCCAGTTCTCCTCCCTTTCTTCTAATGTGTATCATTTCTTCACAAAAAAATGTGGAAGTTTGCATTTACAATTGTTGGCCATCATCCCTGGGAGGTACACATGAATTGTGAGTGGTGGTTTTCAAATTTCAATATCCATAAGACTCTTTTGGAGCAATTGTTAGTATGCAGATTTCCAGTTCACACTCTGAAAACTGTTTCAGTTGTCTGGGTTAGGCCTTGGGGGATATTTTTAAAAAATAATGTTTAATTTTAGAATCATTTTGATTTACAGAAAACCTGTGAAGAAAAAACACAAGAATTCTTTATAAAATACACCCAGTTTCACTTCCTCTGTTATTAACATTTGACATTAGTATGGTACATTTTTCACAGTTAAAGAGCTAATATTGATACATTATTATTAACTAAACTCCATACTTTATTCAGATTTCCTTTGTTGTTACCTAACTTCCTTTTTTCTGTTCCAGGGTACTATATTACATTTAGTTGTTATATTTCCTTAGCCTCTTCCTGCCCATAACAATTTGTCAGACTTCTCATGTTTTTTATGACCTTGACAGTTTTGAGGAGTACTAGTCAAATACTTCTTAGGAAACCTGTCTAATAGAATTCTTCTGATTTTTTCTCATGATTGGACTGGACCTCTGGGTTTGGGGGAAGAAGACTACAGAGGTTAATCACCACTGTCATCACATCCTATCGAGGGTATATACTATCAACATGAATTATCATGATTTACATTAGTCTTGATCACATGGCAGAGGTAGTGTTCATCTTTTTCTCCACTGTAAAGTTATCCCTCTTTCCGCTTTTCCATACTGTCCTCTTTGGAGGAAGTCACTACATACAGCCCACACTTAAAGAATGGGGAGACACCTGGATCGCTCAGTTGGTTAAGCGTTTGCCTTCGGCTCAGGTCATGATCCCGGGGTCCTAGGATCAAGTCCCATGTCAGGCTCCCTGCTCAGTCAGGAGTCTGCTTCTCCTTCTGCCTTCCTCTTTCCCCGCTTGTGCGCTCTCTGGCAAATAAATAAATAAAATTTTTTTAAAAAATTGGGAAGTTAGACTCCAATTCTATGGAGGTGGAATATTTGCATAAAGTGTTTGGAATTTGTCTGTAGGGGAGATTGGTCTTATTTTATTCTTATTTAGTTATTTCATCATTTATTCATATCAGTATGGATTCAAGGTTACTTGTTTTATACTTTGGTCTCTACTGTAATACTACTTTATTTTGTTCATATTGTTGCAGTTTACACTATTTGGGAACTCTTATAGTTGCCACCTATGCCCCTTTGGCATACCGCCATCATTGTATTTTTTCTCTTCTCTTCTCTTCTCTCCTCTTCTCTTCTCTTCCCTTCCCTTCCTTTCCCTTCCCTTCCCTTCCCTTCTCTTCTTTCTTTTTAGCACTTACTCACTTTCTGTCTAGTGCTCCAGGCACTTCTTGTATATTTCTGGCCCCAGACCAGAAATTTCTCCAAAGATCCTTGGCTATTCTTATCTGGGCACTAGGTATGTTTATTGCTACTGGGATGTCACTGTTTCCAGATCCTCTCAGCTGACAGAGCAAGGGCATATATGTTGTATACTAACATATGTGTGTATACCCAGCTGTCTAGATGGACATCATCTATATTGTCTATATGTACCTCCCTATCTATATTAAGATAAACATGAGCTCATGCTAATTCTTCACTTCTAACCATTATTACATGGATCATTCCAGCCTTCCCCTTTGCTTGTTGTAATCTCTCATTTTAAAAGTGAGAAGCCTGGCTCCCACCATCCTCTATCCATTTACTTAATGCTTTAATTCCAGTATACATGTTCGGTGTTTCGGACTTACAACTTTTTACTACCATGGGAAATGACTTTACCAACTTTACTTTTATGTATAGTTCCTTTTGCCTTTAGGCTTACAGTATCCACTCATTTCCAAAGTTACTTAGGTTACCATCTTTTCTCCCACTGTCCCCTTCAGTGAAGTTGTTTCATACTTGTATAATAATGGTTAGATGGTTTTGTCACACCGTGTATTCCATTCTGGGATTTTAAACTTCATAAATGACTTCTAAAAATTGCATACATTAAGATATACTCTTTGTGTTGTGAAATTATATAGGTTTTAACAAATGTATAGTGTCATGAATCTACAAATACAGTATCATACAGAATACTTTCACCACCTAAAAAATCCTCTGTGCTTTGGGGCACCTGGGTGGCTCAGTCATTAAGTGTCTGCCTTCAGTTCAGGTCATGATCCCAGGGTCCTGGGATTGAGCCCCACATTGGGCTCCCTGCTTGGTGGGAGGCCTGCTTCTCCTTCTCCCAATTCCCTTGCTTGTGTTCCCTCTCTTGCTGTGTCTCTCTCTGTCAAATGAATAAATAAAATCTTTTTAAAAATCCTCTGTGCTTCAGCCATTAAACCTTCTTCCCCTAGTCCCATGCCCTGCAAACTTCTGGCTACTGATCTTTTTTATTGTCCCTATAGTTTTGTTTTTTTCAGGATGGCATATAATTTGAATCATATAGCATGTAGTCATTCTGACTGGCTTCTTTCACCTACTAGTATGCTTTCAAGGTTTCTCCATGTCTTTTCATGGCCTGGTAGCTCATTTCTTTTTATTACAGAATAACATTTCACTGTATAAAAATATCATAGTTTTTAAAACTCTATTCACCCATTAAGGGGCATTTTGGTTGCTTCTAGTTTCGAGTGACTGAATACAGCTACCATGAACATTTACATTCAGGTTTTTGTGTGAACATAGGTTTTCAAATCAACTGAGTAAAATACTTGGGAGCACAGTTGCTAGGTCATATGGTAAAACTATGTTTAGCTTTGCAAGAGACTTCCAAACTGTCTTCCCAAGTACCATTTTGCATTTATACCGATGAATAGGAGTTCCTCATCACCAGCTGGTATTGTGTTTAGGTTTTATACATCCTAGTGGATGTATAGTAGTATCTCATTGTAATTTGCATTTCCCTAATGCAAAATGATGTTGAGAATTTTCATGTGCTTATTTTCTTTGGTGATGTATTATGATATTTAGTCCATTTTTAATTAGCTCATTTCTTATTATTAAGGTTTAATAGTTCATTATGTATTTTGGACAAAAGTCCCTTATCAGATATATATTATCAGGTAGCTGTTTTGTAAATATTTTTTAATATTTTATTTATTTATTTGACAGAGAGAGACACAGTGAGAGAGGGAACACAAGGAGGGTAGTGGGAGAGGGAGAAGCAGGCTTCCTGCTGAGCAGGGAGCCCGATGTGGGGCTTGATCCCAAGACCTGGGGACCATGACCTGAGCCGAAGGCAGACGCTTAACGACTGAGCCACCCAGGTGCCCCTGTTTTGTAAATATTTTTTTCAGCCTATGACTTATCTTTCTATAGCCTTAATGGTATTGTTTACAAGCATAAGGTTTAAATTTTAATAAAATCCAACTTATCAATTTTTTTCTTTCATGGATTATGCTTTTGGTTTGTGTCTAGAAACTCATCATTTCACTCAGGGTAATGTGGATTTTCTTCTAGGCTTTCTTTTCTTAAAAAAAAATCTTTTCTTGCCACCCCATTCCCATTCCTCACCATAGATTCTGATATTCATGGTCATTTCTTGTATAACACTTTGAGAAACACTGGTGTAGAATTTAGGAGCTTGGGTATTATATTTAGACAGCTGTCTTTTCAAGTTCTGGCCCCACTACTTGATAGCACTATGATTTTTTCCAAGTCCCTTTATGTCTGTGAACTTTATTTTCTTCATTTATGAATGTACCTATAATATCAACAGAGTTGTGAAGATCAAATGAGTTTAAACCTGTGTTGTTCAAGGGTCAACTGTAAATTGCAATAAGAACTTTTAGGTAAGCCACATGGTAACCACAAAGCAAAAACCAGCAATAGGTTTACAAAAGATAACTGGAAGGGAATCTAAGCATACCAGTCTGAAAACCATTCAATTCACAAACTAAGGCAGCAAGAGAGGAATAAAGGAACAAAGGAACTACAAAATGTAAGAAAATAATTAAATATAAGGCAAATGAGGCTCTGAGAAATAAATGTCCTTTTCCAAAGGTCACATAGCTATTAGATGTCTGAGCCTGGATTGGAACTTAAGACTGCAGACTCTCACGGTTCAAGTGAAATGGGTATAACAGTTACTGAGGGTATTAAAGTGATATCCAAAAAAAAATCAAATAAGGCTTAAATGACAAGATATATTTTCTGGGTAATTGTCAGTTACTATATCTATCTTAGGTTTCTGTTTCAGAAACTCTGTCCTTAGACTATCCAAGTATTCTTTTGGTTCTCTTGGTAGTGCATATAATGTGACAGCGACCCATCTTTCATGGTGATCCTCATTAGACAAATGATCCATGACTGAAAGCAAAGATAACTCTATTTTATATTTTGGAAATGTGTATAACAGAGATTCCAGTAATTGTGTGACATTTGTCTTTTTGCATTTTCTAAAACTAACAACTCTATGGTTGATGTCATTTTTGAGAAAGTCAGTCATTTAGTTTCCCAAAGTAATTGGGTGTCAGTGCTAAAATTTAGAAACATCCCTGCTTTACTTCAACCCCTGCATATGTTTTTTCTTTGCTAATTTGATATTCTATATTTATTAGCACACTATTTCTTGTTGACATCTTCATGAACTTTTTAACTATTGGTTTATAGTTTGACTTTGCCTTCATGTGGCATTTGGCAGATATGAATTTGTTGTACCCTCATTATGAAACTCACCATGGTATACCGGTTCTCAGTATGTGCCCATTTCACTTCATATTAGCACTCCTCAAAGGATGGACGCGTGAATTATTCATCTCTGTGTTGTATTTGGTGCTAAGCACAGGCCACTCCCTTAGTATCTCCTTTGACTTCAACAAATATGTGTTGAGACGAATAAAGCCACAGAGTGGACTTGCAGATATTTCTGGTCATAATCTCAAGATGTTTCACCGACATCAGGAAGTTTTCATATTCTATTTGACATTTGCCTATAAAGAATACAGTCACGACTGATCTATACATTTGGTATAATGATGTCTGGCATAAGATTCCAAGTTGGAATCTTGAGGACTAATAGGTCTCTGATTTGTATTTCATATGAAAATTTACTGTTACCAAAATAAATTCTTTACAGACCAAGAGAATGATTTTGAGAAAGAAATCTCTAGAGCGTGAGAAATCTGAGATTTTTCTTTCCACCAAAGTACTTAAAAAAATTTGTTCTTCTCATTGGGTGTCATATAGAGCCCCTGTTTCTCTTAATTTCATGAGCATCTTTTTGAAGTGAAGTAAATTTGAAAGCCATTTTTAAAACAACTTTTCCTGCTGCCTTTTAACTGGCATCTGTCCTTTCTCATTGAATAATGAGGATTATTGATTTGGCTTATTACATGTTCCTCAGTATTAGGAGACTATCTTATCTCTCCCTCAGATTTTATTTCCCCTGCAGTTTTCTAAAGATGTTAATTTTCTACAGGTGCTTTCACGATGCACCTATTCTCAAGGACAGAGATGCTCAGATAAGATTTGGCAACGTGGAGAAAAAACTTTTACCTCTCCGCTCTCCGGGTGAGGAAGTGAAGGATTAATGGAGCAGTAAAGGAGAATAACTGAATTGTTGTTATGGATTGCTTAATAAAAACAGATTTGTGAAGCAATTACATTTAATGTGAAATCATATTTACAAGGAAGCCATTTTGCTGTAGGCTGAATGGGAAGATATATGTGAATATGCAGAAACCTGCAAAGTGCTGTTTGGCATCATAATTATCATTAAGCTATTTCTTATTCAAGTTGCTATCAGAGGCCTTACCACACCTCCTGCCCACCTTAGCCCCCCTCCCCAAATTATGACAAGACAGAGTATAGATGTTGACTTCTATTTATTGTGTTTTTATAACTTTTCTTCATTCAAGCAGCACCTAACTTTGGTTGCTTAAATTACTTTGTGGCAGTCCCATGTTCCTATTACTGTCTGTGTAACATGGAAATCTGACCCAGGCCGGCTCCCAGCGCTCATTTCAGCCTAGTGCACCTGCCTTCTAATACCACAGCACTATTCAAAGGACATCTAACATTTTCTTTATATTGTCTTTGTGGGCCACTCTGTCCTCCCTTCCAGCCTTTATTTTCTCTAATATGTCTGCTTAAAATTCAGTCTTAACATATTTTATGAATCTAACTTTTCCTCCATGAAGCCATCACTTAGATCTGCCCTCCTTGGGGGTAATCATGAACAACTTTAGGTCGCTTTCCCCTTAATAAGCACTTGAGAAGAGCTCACATGTTGTCTGTTCTGTCTACCCCAGTGTCTCTCCACTCCCATGTAGCAGTCTTCTCGTCTCCAAGCTAAGTATCCCCAGTTTCTGTCAAACTTTTCCTCCAAGAAGTGTTTGACTCCTTTGACCTAAAACATTTTGTTACGATGACTCTGTCTCCTTCAGTAATGGTGGCTGCTGCCAGGTCAGGTGTCCCCATCCTACACCAGTAGAACTGGTTTGTTAGATCCAAGTGCAAATCTGTGTTGGGTTTTTGATCATGGATTTTTGTTTATTTTGCTCTGGAATTGAGAAGGCCCAGTATTCTGATCATTCGGTCACCTCAACTGTTTACTTATCTAAGGGTGTTTCAGGAAAGGGAATATTGGAAGATATGATAATAAAAATAAAATATACCCTATATTGTATTCTTACTATATGCTAGTCATTTTATATGTCTTCTTTCATTTTATCAACATGGTAACACTTTGAGCCTATTACTAGTTTCTGGCAGCATAACATATCTGTCAAATGGAGGAATTAATTAATGTTCAAGAGCTGCACTAACTTTCCCAAGGTCCAAAAGATCTTAAGTGGCATTCTGTGAGACACCAGATCTAAACTTCTTAAGTGTCATACTGCAAAGTCTGTTTTAAGGAAGACTTTGAAGAATAACAGTGTCCCAAGCATTTATGTACTTGAGACTGTAATATTTTGTATTTGTCACCTTGAGCTTCGTGTGATCTTTCATTCATTAGTTTATTCATACACTTCATAAATATTTATTGAGCACCTAATACGTACTGGGCATAGTGTGGTACATAAGGTTTCCTTTATTGCTCATTTTCAGAACTTTCTGCTATTTAAACTGTGTCCCCTGAGGTGCTGAGGAATATATGGCAACTTTCATATACCTATACCATTTTCTTCTCCATGTTTTATACACAATGGATACTCATGTTTGTTCAATGGTGTGGTGGTGTCATACAAAAAATACTAGAGTGGAATCCAAGTTCTGGCCCTCATATTTACTACCCCTGTGACTTCATCTGTACAAGCCTCAATTCCCTTATCTCAAAGTAGGAGCAGTAATCTCTGCCTCCCTAGTTCACTGAATCTTACTATGGGGATAAATGAGCTTTGTAGGGTACAAGACTGCAAATTTTTCTCATTCCTGTTATAGCCATTGTTGATAAGTACTAGAAAGTTATTTTTAACTTGGGAGGGGAAGAAGCAGAAAATGGGAAATGAGGCTGAGAAATTAAAGTTAACATGTTAGGGGAGCCTGGGTGGCTCAGTGGGTTAAGCCTCTGCCTTCAGCTCAGGTCATGATCTCAGGGTTTTGGGATTGAGCCCTGCATCAGGCTTTCTGCTGGGCGGGAAGCCTGCTTCCCCTCTCTCTGCCTGCCTCTCTGCCTACTTGTGATCTCTCTCTCTCTCTCTGTCAAATAAATAAATAAAATCTTTAAAAAAATAAAGTTAACATGTTAGCTTTGAACCTTTCATTCTGGTTGCTTTCTTTTGAACTATTTTTTATTTGTTGTTATATATTTTTTATAGATTTATTTATTTACGAGAGAGAGAGAGAGAGAGAGAGAGCATGAGTGGGGGAGGGGCAAAGGGAGAGGGAGAGAGAACCTCAAGCTGACTCCCCATTAAGCATGGACCCCATGTTTTCGGGGTGGGGGTGGGTGCCGGATCTCAGGACCTAGGGATCATGACCTCAACTGCAATCAAGAGTCTGACCCTCAGCCAACTGAACCACACAGGCACCCCTGTTGTTATATTTTCAACATGCTATCCTAATAGTGACGGGGACTGACATTTTACAATGCTAGAATGTGCCTGAAGAAAATGATAGATTTGAGACTTTCAAGAGTTGTCGTGTTTATAGAAAGGCATTAGTTTAGGGCTCTTTATGTTCCCTTAAAATGTAAAGATCTGAGGAATATCAGTAAGAAAGAGATGATTTAAAAAATATAGATGAATGCTTCAAAATTTCACTACTGTGTCGTGCGCACGGGGGAAAGGGAAAGCAAAACTTTTAGGTCCTCATGGGTTTTCTTCTCAGAGAAGTTGCAAGACATTTGTGTCTATTGCATATACTGATGTTTATTCAGACATTTCCTCCAGACAGTGTAAGGCTATAATGCTACTGTTGTGGAGTTATAAAGGACGTGGCCTCTCTAATCGCAGGAGCAGCAAAGGTAGGAGAAGATACAGCTTTAAGAGTGTTCTCTGCATTGTTATTTTAGAAATAAAATCACAGTCTGGCAACTTCTCTCAGCGTTGTCGCTCATAGCTACTAAATTTGCATAGTCTTCCCTCCTCCACTTCCAAAGCTTTGAAGTAGGAACGCTTTGTTTTCTGACTATTTCAATAGAAATCCAGTGGCCATTATGGAACACTGACAAAGTACTGTACATGAGACACAGACATTGGGGAAGAAGAGGACCATTGTGAGGATATCAGTAATGATCACTTATCAAAATTTTAAAAAGAAGATACGACATGGAAGAGTGGAAATTGCAGACTGCTAGGAGTTTAGACACATGATTTAATAACCCTTCTTGTTTGCGTAACGTCATATATAGCGTGTGCAATACCATCTCTTAAGTTTTCTTGTTTGCTTCTCCCATCAATAGTATGAGGTGACTAAAAACACTTGATTTTGATGCTGTTTATACCTATCAAAAATTTCCCACCATTTTTTTGTTACAGCAATTCTTTTTCTTTGGGAAAAAACCCATCTCCAGTATCTAGAAGGATGCCAAGTATCCTGACTGACCGTTCCACAAGAACCACATGGTTCTACAGTGGGGGAGAATAAACAAACACGTAATTAGTAATGTTTGGGGAAGGAGAGAAGTCTTGAAGACATGTTTTGCATCCCTGAATGCAGTCCTGCCTGAGGTCTGTTCCATTCTTCTATATTTAAGATGACATATTTCCTTTATCTGAGACTTAGTTGGGCTTCTTTTCCTTGCAACTGAATGAATCCTGAATAAACTACCCCCAGTGTACAGAAGAGGAAACTGAGTGTGCTCCCCAAGGTCATCTACCTATGTGGGTAGAGTTAGGACCCAGATCCAGGCTTCTCAACTCAAAGCCTTTGTTTTCTTATTACACAAATGTTCTGTAATTCTGGCTCTATCTTTAAATACCTGTAGGACTTTGATCAAATTGCTTAGGTATTCTAAGCCTCTGTTTTCTTCATTTTTAAAATGATGTAGCTGGATCAATGATGTCTAGTTCCTCACCAGCCCTAGTTTTTGCTTACTTTCCAAAAAAAATATATATATATATAAGGATTTTATTTATTTATTTGACAGACACAGATCACAAGTAGGCAGAGAGGCAGGTAGAGAGAGAGGAGGAAGCAGGCTCCCTGCTGAGCAGAGAGCCCGATGCGGGGCTCGATCCCGGGACCCTGAGATCATGACCTGAGCCGAAGGCAGAGGCTTAAACCCACTGAGCCACACAGGCACCCCTTTATATTAATTTTTAATTAAATAAATAAACCATGAAAAATTCCCATTGTCAAAATTCCAAACATTGCATATTAAACTAAAGTACTTTTGACCACTGAGCTAATTCCTCTTCCTTTGCCATCAACTTAGTGTTTATCCTTTAGGAATTTTTCTATGCATGTAACATAAATATGGCTGTTTCTGTAGAACAATTTAGTTTGCTTTGTGTCCTTATGTGTACTTTTAACTTAAATTTTCTCATGTTGTATGCATTGTTGTGTAACTTACTTTTATCATTTGACTGAGTCTCATAGATTTACCAAGTCAGTGCATATAGATCTACTTTATTTTCAATTTGTTTATGCTATCAGTCTACCATATTTTATTTATCCCTAACATATAGATGGATAGTTCACAGTTTTTCATTATGACAAACAAAGCTACAGTGGACAACCCTGTCTATATTTGCTTTGTGTGAGTGTTCTAAAATACCAAGAATTCCAATTTATAGCTTTTCAGCAGTGCATGTGGGTTCCTATTTTACCACATCCCTTGCCAGCCTTTAATATCATTAAAATTTTAAAAAGGTAACAACTGAATTATTGTTTTATATGCATGTTTCTGTGATTTGGGGGGGATATTGAGCAGGTTCTTTTTTAATATATATTTGTGATTTTCTCACAGATTGGCACATTCTGCGGTTCTAAGTATTTGGCTATGCAGTTAATCTGGATGGCGATGATCTCAGTGTTACACTGTAGAGTGCTAATAGTGGTGTGATAATGGGAATCTTCTTCCTTCAGAGAATTTTTGGGTTAGATATCATTGGACTGGCTTGTCTACCGAAGTGTACTTGGAGAACTGACATGGAATTACAGAACCTCATGTCTGGAAAAAATGGAATTTTAGCTGTCTTTCAGTCCTACCCAACCACATGATGTAAAATCTCTGTCTTCAAAATCCTAGCTAAACAAGCATTTAACTAACGCTGAAATGTGCCCCTTGGGATAGCCCATTCCATTAGTGTATGGTTCTGTTAATTGGAACAGTCTTTCTTGTACTAAACCAGATATTGTCTCCCTGTAATTTCTATCCACTGTCATGAATTCAGAGAACAATTCTGCCTCCTATTCCCCATGACAGCCTTTCTGATATATGGTGACAGTTTCTATAGTACTTCAAGTCATCTTTTCTCCATGTTAAACATACTAGTTCCGATATGATCCTTGTTTGATGTGTTTTTAAGGGTTTACCCCCCACACACACACACCTTCTTGGCTATTTTCTGTTGAACAATTCTTAGTTTTATCCATGTCGCCTGTGAATAAAAAATATGTCACTGGACTAAGCATTCTCATCCAACACGAAAACTTTTAGTCTTGTGGGTGGGAGCCTCAGGCTTAGGAGGTTGAGAACAGGGAAAGAGACAGGCACATTTCTGGATTCATCAGGTCAAGGAGGGTGGCTGCTGCTCCTTTCGAGGGCAGGACTCAAGGCTTAGCCCCAGATACGTGGCAGGAAACAGCCACCAAAATAACAACAGGCCACCATTCCCCACATAGTAATATTTTACACCAGCAGTAGTATTTACTTGGCACTTAGTTAAAGGCAGCAATTTCCATCCTGAGGATGACTCTAAAATGGAGGGACTTCAGGTCCACAATTTCTCATCCACAACTCCAAAATCTAGAAAGTTCTGAAAACCAAACATTTTTCTCTTACCTCAGGGAGAGGCATGTTAAGGCCTGCAGACCAAATTTGGACCTGTCTCTATATGGCACACAAGCTAAGAATGTTTTTCTACATTTTTAAGTGGTTGAAAACAAAATAATGTATTCATGACAAGTAAAATTTACATGACATTCAAATTTTCATTTCTAGATATAAAGCTTTATTGGAACACACAAAACATGTGTCGCTGGATTTAATACCTTAGAATTTACTAAGTAATAATGATAATAATGAATAATGATGCTTACAATAATGGAAATTGACCTTTATTGAGTGTCAAGTACTGTGCCAAGCATTTTACATCTATCAATTCATTTAATTCTTACAACAATACTAGGTGTTGGGCTTTTCCCCTTCATTTGACTAATGAGGAAACTGAGGCCCATGCAAGTTCAGTAATTTACCCAAGACTGCACTGAACATAGTGGAACTAGAATTTCTCCAATTATTGCTATCATATTTCAGTGTATGCACCTAAGACCGTGTTAGTTTTTTTTTTAATTTCCAATTGATTCACTGATCCAATTGATTCATATTAACTATCAACTAAAATCAAGTCTTAATTGAATGGACTAATGATAAGGCACTGCTTTCCATCTTATAGAGTTGAGCTTTAGAGCCGAGTCCAGGACCTTATGTTTGTCTCTGTAAACCTGCACATAAACTTACTTAGTCTATTATAATTCATAGTCCACCGTGCTATTCAAGACATCTCCCTCGTTCCATTTTTCTCCCTGATTCAGTTAGCTGGCTCTCTTCTTGTGGTGACTAACTTCACACTTGACACTCGCAATGACAGCACCATATACTACATATTTTCAGCTTAGCTCTACATGGATGAATTGCTTACTTTATTTTGCTTTCCTTTTCTGTTTAAATGCAGAAAGCCGATTCCCAGGGTGGAAGGGAGTGGGTATATTTCTACAATTTTATAGAGGTCATCTACTCCATTTTTCTTTCCTGCCAGAAGGATCAAAAGCATTTACCAACTTGTCATATGCTTCATGTAACAGTCAGTGTTGTTTATGTTCCTTTCAATTTTTTTTCATCAGGGATATGCTTGAAAATGATACTGTGCACCAGACTTGTCAACCCGGTTTCTGCCTTTCTACTTAAGAAAAAATATATATGTTTTTGTGTATTAGCTATAAAATAAAATGCCCATTCTTATACTGTTTCTAGGCTTAAATTGAATAATTAATTAAAAAATCAAGAAACTATTTAGGGTACATATCAGCTCTTTTTTTCTACTTTGTTTTTTCCCCCTCAACTTTATAAAATCCATCTCTGAAAAACCCTTTTTCAATGGGGAAAAGCTGAGAGCCCTTCCCTTAAGATCAAGAACATGGCAGGGATGCCCACTCTCACCACTGTTGTTCAACATAGTACTAGATGTCCTAGCAACAGCAATCAGACAACAAAGAGAAAGAAAAGGTATTCAGACTGGCAAAGAAGAAGTCAGATTCTCTCTCTTAGCAGATGACATGAAACTGTATGTGGAAAACCCAAAAGACTCCACCCCCAAATTACTAGAACTCATACAGCAATTCAGTAATGTGACGGGATATAAAATCAATGCACAGAACTCAGTGGCTTTCTATACACTAACAATGAAACTGTAGAAAGGGAAATTAGAGATTCGATTCCATTTACAATAGCACCCAAACCATAAGACACCTTGGTATTTTTTTTCTACTTTGAACTCAAAAGTAGATGGGGGAATATAGTGGAAAGATCAGGGCGTCAATGTGTAGTATTAGGACTGTGCACAGGAGACCTGGTTTCTACTGTTGTTTCCTCACTATTTGGCAGATGAATCTCCAGATGTCATTTCCCTCCTCTTGTATGTAAAATCTATAAAATGAGGTAACTGGAATCAAGTGAGGTAAGACCCTTCACTACTCAAAAACTACCTTGAATTTAATATATTTTTTATAATATAACTCATATTCTTCCAAAATATTGAAACAGCTTTGTGTGGATGCTTTGTAAATCTCTACTCAAGCTTCATAAAAAGAAACAAAATTCTAGGGCTTTGTCTATGAGAAACATTGCCTATTAGAATTTAGAGGATAAAACCTTCTGAGCATTGCTTTAGTGCTGGTTCTGACAAAAATAGCAATCACAGTTGGATCATTTTAGAATTTTTTTATAGGCTAAGGCCTTGTGTGGCTGGCTATGGGCAGATCAGGTACTTTCAGTTTTTGGTATTGCAAAGGGAGTCAGAGGCCCCAGCCCTGTTCTTGTACCCTACAATATATCCCCTGGAGGACTAGCCTCAAGGAATGCCGGGAGCCTCTTGAAATTCATGCACACACCTGCACAATCACCATCAGCTACCAACTTATTAAAAAAAAAACAAGTTTTCTGTGAAAACTCTCATTTGCTTTCTGTGTCTGAAAAAAAAATCACATGAGAAACATCTGGGAAGCATCTTCAAACCTATTTGTAAATATATCACAGGGATTAAAAAACACAGGCTGAATTGTTTCATTTCTTTAATGCAATGTAGATTTGAAAGGGGACTTTGTTATAGCCTACTGGTATAAATGAAGATATTAGTGAAGATATAATTTATTTACAAGAATTTTTAAAATACTACCTTCCTAGGTTTCTTGGGGAGGAGTTTATTCTTTATTTATGCTTAGAATATATTTTACTATGCTTCAGAAAATTTACTGTTTTTATTTTTTTGAACATATTTTACTGTTTTTAAGTGTTTTTGCTGTTTTTAAGTGTTTTTGTTTTTTGTTTCCATTTAATCTCTGGGTACATTTATCTGTTTAAAAGTATACATATTTTAATGCAATTAATAATTAATTCTAATTTCTCTCTATAATTTCTTTGTAAGAGAATCCAGTGAATGCCAACAATATACAGCATTGCAGAAATGAAAAAAAATTGTGCTTAATTGTGCCTGTGATTTCTAGAACAAGCCCTTTTTGGAGAGGATCAGGTGAACCAGTTAGCAATACTTAGAATAGTTAATTTCAGTAGTTGACACAAATATCTTAATTATGTTTTTCTCAAAATATTGATTACTTTATAAAGAGGTAGACAAAGGAATTATTGTTAAATTGAACATAAATTCAGCAAGAATGCATATAGTATATTACATTAAATGAAGAGACTCATATTTAAACAAACAGATCAGAACTATTCAACTATCTAGTGTGCTGGAAACTCGGAAGTAAATCAATGGGGAATGGGTGGAAGCTAGGTATACCAAAGAATAAATTAAGATGTACCAGTAATTACATACAATAATTATATGTATGGGATATATCTAATTATTATATCACTTTCCCACTCCTTATGCTTTCCTAAGGGAAATATTCACATATCCTTCAAGCCATAAGATACTGGAGCAAAAGACACATTTCTAATCTTCAGAATCTTTGGATTTTACCAATCTGAGTTTCAAACTTCCAAGTTTCTCCTCTCTTGTTGGCCACAATATTGCTCAGACTCACTCTGCATTTCCTGTATGAAGTTCTAATATGAAAATTTTTTTGCCTTAAAACCTAATATTTTATTTCTATACATTTTTGACACATTAAGTCAACCAACATTTATTCATAGTGTCATTTCAACAGGTGTTTATTGAGAGATTCCCATTTGTGAGGTACCCTTCCAGGCACTGAGTAACTCAGTGGTGAATAAAACCAACCAAATGTCTCTGTCCTGATAGAGCTTACAGATCGTAAACAAATATATAATTTCAGGTAGTTCTTTGACTAAGATAAAGGAAGTAGAGAGTTGGAAGAAGGAATTGGTGTAGGGAATACTTCTACAAGGAGGAGATATTTGAGTGACATAAGGAATGATGTAAGTAAATACCTGGGAGTATGTGTCCTAGCTGGAAGAAATAACAAGTGCAACAGTATGAAAGACCTCGAAATGTCAAAGGAACAGCCAAAGACTGGTGTTTTCTGGAGGAGGGTAAACTGGAGAGAGTAGTAGAGGATGTCAGAGAGCTAACGAGGTCTGGGATAATGTGTGGGCAGTATAGGCCACTTAAGAAATTCGGATTTGATTCTAAAGATAAAGGGAAGCCACGGAAGAGTTTTGAAATAGTGACATTGTATACATTATTATCTACTCAGCACAAGATACAGATTTATATCTAGTTTATATCTGGTATCCTTTTTACAGCTTTTTAAAGTATACTAGACATACATACTTGACATATATACTTGACATACGCATATTTTATGTGTATGATTTAAGACATTTTGAAAAATGTGTATAGCATTGAAACCATTACCACAATCAATAAAGTGAGCACATTTGTTACCTTCAGAAGATTCCTTGTGAGGTGATTCCTTTGTCAACCTTCTCTTCACTCTTCCCTGCCCTCACCCTGTCCCCAAGCAACCACAGGTCGGCTGTCACTGTAGCACTATAGAATAGTTTCTATTTTCCAGAAATTTACATAAATGCAAGGACACAATATGTATTTTTTTCTGTCTGAGTTTTTCAGTTTGGATAATTATTTTGAGATTCATTAATGTTTTTGTGTTTATCAGTAGCATCCCTTTTAATTAATGAGTAGTATGCTATTATATGGATATACCACAATTTTTTAAACATCTGTTGATGGCTATTTTTAAAATAACAGCTTTATTCAAGTATGATTAACATACCATGAAGTTCACACTGTGAAGTGTACACTAAAGTATTTTTAGTATATTCACAAAGTTATGTAACCATAACCACACTCTCATTCCAGAACATTTTTATCATCTTAAAAAACAACCTTATCTATTAGAAGTCACTCCCCATTGCTTCTTTCCCCAGCCCCTGGTAATCACCAGTCTATTTTTTATCTATACAGACTGGCCTATTCCATTTTATAAATCGATTTATACAATGCGTGGGCTTTTGTGTTTGGACTTTTTGGCTTAGCAGAATGCTTTCAAGGTTCATCCAGTTGTAGCATCAGTAATTCATTCCTTTTTATGGCGGAATAATATTCCATTATATAGATTTACCCTGCTTTGTTTATCTGTTCATTGGCTCAGAACATTAGATTGTTTTCACTTCTTGGATCTTGTGCATAATGATACAATGGACATTCATGTCCACGTTCTTATATGGATATATGTTATAAATACTCTGAGGTATATATTTGAACTAAAATTGCTAGGTCATATAGTAGCTTTATGTTTAATATTTTGAAGACTGGCAAAAATTCTCATAAACAGTGTTTGAGGGTTCCAAATTCTCCATATCCTCATTAAACTTGTCATTGTCTGCTTTAAAAAAAAATAGCCATCATGGTGGATGTGAAGTAGTATTTCATTGTGCTTTTGATTTGCATTTTCCTAATGACTAATGATGTTGAGCAATTTTTCATGTGCATATTAACTATTTATATACCTTTTTTAGAGAAATGACTTTACAGATTCTCTGTCCATTTTTAATTGGGTTGTTTGTTTTTTATTGTTGTAATAATGCTTTTTATATTCTGACTCTGAGTCTTTATTAGATGTATGAGTTACAAATATTTCTTCCATTCAGTGATTTGTATTTTTACCTTCTTAATGGTATCCATTGAAGCCCAAATTTTTAAAACGTTGATAAAGTTTAACTAATATATTTTTTCTTTTGTCATTTATGCTTTAGGTTTCATATGTAAGTTTCTGATGAAGCTCAGTAGATCTATTTTTTCTTAACATTGTTGCTTGTGTCTTTGATGTCACATGTAAGAAGGCTTTTCCTAACTCAAATTCACAAAGATTTACTTCTACATTTTCTTCTAAGAATTATATAGCTTTGGGATGCCTGGGTGGCTCAGTCTCTAAGCGTTCATCTGCCTTGAAGGCAGGTCATGAACCCAGGGTCCTGGGATCGAGCCCCACATTGGGCTCCTTGTTCAACGGGGAATCTGCTTCTCCTCTCCCTCTGCCCCTCCCCTGCTTGTGTTCCCTCTCTCAATTTCTCTGTCAAATAAATAAAATCTTGAAAAAAATTGTATAGCTTTAAGCTCTGAAATTTAGGCCTGTGGTCCAACTTCAGTTAATTTATCTGTGGTATGAGGTAGGGGTCCATCTTTATTCTTTTGCATGTGGATATCCAGTTCTCCCAGTGCTATTTATTAAAACAAACAAACAAACTACTTTTTTCTCCATTGAATTTTCTCAGCTGAAAATCAATTGACCACAAATATAAAGGTCTGTACTTGCAATTTTGTACTTTCTATACTTATAATTCTGTTCCACTGATCTGTTTGATCACTGATCAATTTCAACAGAATTTGGATAATTATGCCAGTATCACAGTATTTTTTATTTATTATATTTTATTATGTTACATTAGTCACCATACAGTACATCATTAGTATTTGATGTAGTGTTCCATGATTCATTGTTGCTTATTGTGCTCCATGCAATACATATCCTTCTTAATACCCATTACTGGGCTAATCCATCCCCTTACCCCATCCCTTCTAAAGCCCTCGGTTTGTTTCTCAGAGTCCATAGTCTATCATGGTTGGCCTCCCCCTCCGATTTCCCCCCTTCATTTTTCCTTTCCTTCTCCTAATGTCCTTCATGCAATTCCTTATGTTCCACAAATAAGTGAAACCATATGATAATGGACTTTCTCTGTTTAACTTATTTCACTTAGCATAATCTCCTCCAGTCCCATCCATGCTGATGCATAAGTTGGGTATTCATCATTTCCGATGGCTGAGTAATATTCCATTGTATATATGGACCACATCTTCTTTATCCATTCATCTGTTGAAGGGAATCTTGGCTCTTTCCACAGTTTGGTGATTGTGGACATTGCTGCAATGAACATTGGGGTGCATATGGCCCTTCTTTTCACTATATCTGTATGTTTGGGGTAAATACCCAGTAGTGCAATTGCCAGGTCATAGAGTAGCTCTATTTTTTTTTTTTTTTTGAGGAACCTCCACACTGTTTTCCAAAGTGGCTATACCAACTTGCATTCCCACCAACAGTGTAAGAGGGTTCCCCTTTCTCCACAACTTCTCCAACATTTGCTGTTTCTTGCCTTGTCAATTTTTGCCATTCTAACTGGTGTAAGGTGGTATCTCAGTGTGGTTTTGATTTGAATTTCCCTGATGGGTAATGATGATGAACACTTTTTCATGTGTCTGTAGCTATTTGTATGTCTTCTTTGGAGAAGTATCTGTTCATGTCTTCTGCCCATTTCTTGATGGATTTTTGTTTCTTGGGTGTTGAGTTTGGGAAGTTATAGTTCTTTGATATCATCAACCCTTTATCTGTTATGTCATTTGCAAATATCTTCTCCCATTCCGCAGGTTGCCTTTTACTTTTATTGGCTGTTTGCTTTTCTGTGAAGAAACCTTTTATTTTATTGAAGTCCCAGTAGTTCATTTTTGTTTTTGTTTCCCTTGCCTTTAGAGACATGTCTTAGAAGAATTTGCTGTGGCCAATGTCAAAGAAGTTACTGCCTATGTCCTTCTCTAGGATTTTGATGGATTCTTGTCTCACATTGAGGTCTTTTATCCATTTTGAATTTATCTTTGTGTGTGGTGGAAGAGAATGGTCGAGTTTCATTCTTCTGTACATGGTTGTCCAATTTTCCCAGCACCACTTTTTGACAAGACTTTTTTCCATTGGATATTTTTTCCTGCTTTGTTGAAGATTAGTTCACCATAGAGTTGAAAGTCCATATCTGGGCTCTCTATTCTGTTCCATTGGTCTATGTGTCTGGTTTTGTGCCAGTATCATGCTGTCTTGGTGATCACAGCTTTGTAATATAGCTTGAAGTCAGGCAACATGATGTCCCCAGCTTTGTTTTTCTTTTTCACCATTTCCTTGGCGATTTGGGGTCTTTTCTGGTTCCATACAAATTTTGGGATTGTTTGTTCCAGGACCTTGAAAAATGCCATTGGTATTTTGATCAGGATGGCATTGAAAGTGTATATTGCTCTGGCAGCATAGACATTTTAATAATGTTTATGCTTTCAATACATGAGCATGGAATGTTTTTCCATCTTTTTGAGTCTTATTCAGTTTCTTTCATGAGTATTCTGTACTTCCTAGGTAATAGATCTTTTTCCTCTTTGGTTAGGTTTATTCCAAGGTGTCTTATGGTTTTTGGTGCTATTATAAATGGAATCAATACTCTAATTTCTTTTTCTACAGTTACATTGTTAGTGTATAAGAAAGCAACTGATTTATCTTTTTTTTAAGATTTTATTTATTTGACAGAGAGAGACAGTGAGAAAGGGAATATAAGCAGGAGTTGGGAGAGGGAGAAGAAGCAGGCTTTCTTCTGAGCAGGGAGCCCCTTGGGGGGCTGGGATCATGACCTGAGCTGAAGGCAGACACTTAATGACTGAGCCATCCAGTCATCCCAAGGAACTGATTTCTGTGAATTGATGTTGTATCCTGCCACGTTACTGAATTGCTGTATGAGTTCTAGTGATTTGAGCGTGGAATCTTTTGGGTTTTCCACATAAAGTATCATGTCATCTGTGAAGAGAGTTTGACTTCTTCTTTGCCAATTCGAATTAAAAATAACAGTAAAAGTTGTATCTATGAAGTAGTGATTGTTGTCTTCTTGGCGGGTTGGCTTTCTGGGGGAGGGGCCTGCCGCGTGGGTTTTCAGGCGGTGTTTCCTGAGTTAAGTCCTCCCGCCCCCCTCAAGGGGGTGGGCTCTGAGGAAACCAGTTTCTCAGGCTTCTGTTCTTTGGAGGTTTTTATGTTTGTTTGTTTGTTTGTTTTCTCTCGCCTTGACAGCTTTTGATGGATTTTGGAGGTTCAGAGGAAAGCAAACTGCACCCCGACCTCCCTCTCAGAGAGAAGCCTCAGTCTGCTCCCCTCTGGGTGCTGCAGGGCACATATGTTCCCCCTCGGCCGCTGCAGGGCACATATGTTCCCCCTCGGCCGCTGGCAGAGCACATGCCCAGTCGCGGTCCCTGGGGACACAGGGACTCCTGCTTGTACCCACAACCACGACAGCGGCGGCTGTCTGGGCAGCTCCGGACCCCAGAGAGGTCCCCAGCAGCGATCGCACCCTGAGGTTTTCCCGCCGGCCCGGGCTGGGAGCGCCTGGTCTTTCCGGGTCCGAGAGCGCCAGGCTGGCGCCTGCGCGCGCCTCTCTCAGGGGAGGGGGTGGGGCGCGTCTGGGGCTCTGCTCGCGCGGTGCGGCGCATGCGTGGGGACTGCAAAAAGGTTGTTTCTGCCGGCTGGGGGGGCTCCCAGCCCCTCACGGGAGCCGCACCCCACGCGTCCTCAGCCGTGCTAGCTCGTGGCTCAGGGACCAAGACCAGGGACCAAGGCGGAGATTCTCCGCCGCACTCTCTCTGGCTCAGCCCCAGGGGTGGCTGTCCTGGGTCCGGGGACTTTGCCCCTGTCCCTCACCGCCCCGATTCCCACAGTCTCCCCCGCGATCCTTGCTCTTTCCGAGTGCTTTCCACCAGACTCCAAGTTAGTGCTGGGCCCCAGGCGCAGGGCGCTCTCGGACTGGGGTGTCACCTCCCAATGCGTCTCCTCTGGTGGCTCCTCCCCCTCTTGTTTCCCTCCCGATCCCAGTCCCGCGTTCCCGCTCCGCTTTACCTGCCCACCGGCGTCTTCTGCCCCCGCAGAGGCCCCGACGTGTAGAATCCTGATCTCAGGCTGCTCTCATGGGTGAGCGGAGTTCCTTGGTGGGTCATCCGCTCGCTTTAGGGGACAGGTTGGACCGGCGCCTCCTCCTACTTCCCCGCCATCTTGTCTCCCCCCTTCTTTGCCAATTTGAATACCTTTTATTTCTTTTTGTTGTCTGATTCCTGTTGCTAAGACTTCTAGTACTATGTTATACAATAGTGGTGAGAGTAGGCAACCCTGTTGTACTCCTGATCTTAAGTAAGAGGCTTTCAGCTTTTCCACATTGAGAATGATATTCACTGTGGGTTTTTCATACATGGATTTTATGAAATTGAGGAATGTCCCCTCTATCTCTATACTCTGAAGAGTTTTAATTGGGAAAGGATTCTGTATTTTGTCAAATGCTTTCTCTGCATCAATTGAGAGGACCGTGTGGTTCTTGTCTCTTCTCTTATTTATGTGTTCTATCACATTGGTTGATTTGCAAATGTTGAACCACCCTAGCATCCCAGGGATAAATCCCACCTGGTTGTGGTGAATAATGTTTTTATAGTACTGTTGGATCTTATCAGGTAGGATCTTGTTGAGAATTTTGATATCCATATTCGTCAGGGATATTGGTATGAAATTCTCCATTTGGTGGGGTCTTTGCCTGGTTTGGCATCGAGGTAATTCTGGCCTCAGAATGAGTCTGGAAGTTTTCCTTCTGTTTCTATTTTTTGAAACAGCTTCAGGAGAATAGGTATTATTTCTTCTTTAATGTTTGGTAGAATTCTCCAGGGAATCCATCAGGCCCTGGACTCTTGTTTTTTTGGAAGGTTTTTGATCACTGCTTCAATCTCATTACTGGTATTGACCTGTTCAGTTGTCAATTTCTTTCTGTTTCAGTCTTGGTAGTTTATAGGTTTCCAGGAATGCCTCCATTTCTTCCAGGTTCCTTATTATTTATTGACATATTGCTGTTGATAATAATTTCTGATAATTTTTTCTATTTCCTTGGTGTTAGTCATGATTTCTCCCCTTTCATTCATAATTTTATTAATTTGGGTCCTTTCTCTTTTCTTTTGCATAAGTCTGGCTAGTAGTTTGTTGATCTTAATAATTCTTTCAAAGAACAAACTTCTATTTTCATTGATGTGTACTACTGTATTTCTAGTTTCTGGTTCATCGATCTTTGCTCTAATCTTAATTATTTCCCTTCTCGTGTGTGGGTTAGGCTTAATTTGTTGTTGATTCTCCAGATCTTTAAGGTGTAAAGATATTTTATGTATTCAGGATTTTTCTGTTTTTTTTTTTTTTTTTTGAGTGAGGCTTAGATGGCTATGTATTTCCCTCTTAGTACCACCCTTGCAGTATCACATAGGTTTTGGACAGATGTGTCTTCATTCTCATTGGTTTCCATGAATTGTTTAAATTCTTTGATTTCCTGGTTGACCCGAACATGTCTTTAGCTTCCAAGTATTTGAATTTCTTCCAGACTTTTTCTTGTGATTGAGTTCCAGTTGCAAAGCATTGTGATCTGAGAATATGCAGGGAATAATCTCAAACTTTTTATATTAATTGAGACCTGATTTGTGACCCAGTATGTGGTATATTCTGAAGAAAGTTTCATGTGTGCACAAGAAGAAGGAGTACTCTGTTGTCTTAGGGTGGAATGTTCTGTATGTACCCATGAGGTCCATCTGGTCCATTGTGTCATTCAAAGCTCTTGTTTCTTTGTTGATTTTCTGCTTAGATGATCTGTCTATTGCTGAGAGTAGCATGTTAAGATCCCCTACAATTAACATATTCTTATCTATAGGTCTCTTTATTTTGATTAACATTTGGCTTATGTAGTTGGCTGCTCCCATGTTAGGGACATAAATATTTACAATTGTTAGATCTTCTTGATGGATAGACCCTTTAAGAATGATGTTCTGTCCTTCTGTATCTCTGACTACAGTCTTTAGCTTAAAATCTAATTCGTCTGATATGAGATTTGCTACCCCAGCTTTCTTTTGAGGCCCATTGGCATGAAAGATGGTTTTCCATCCCTTCACTTTCAGTTTGGATGCATCTTTAGCTTCAAAATGAGTTGTAGAAAGCATATGGGTGGGTTCTGTCTTTTTATCTAATCTGCAACCCTGTGCTGTCTTATGGGAGCATTTAGGCCATTCTTGTTGTGAGTGATTATTGAGAAATATGATTTTATTGTCATCATGTTGCCTATGAAGTCCTTGTTTCTATAGATTGTCTCTGTGTATTTCTGTTCTATATCACTCTTGAGGTCTTTCTTCTTTTATAGAATCCGCCTTAATATTTCTTGCAGGGCTGGCTTGGTTGTCACATATTCTTTCAGTTTTTGCCAGTCTTGGAGGCTCTTTCTCTCTCCATCCATTCTAAATGACAGCCTTGCTAGATAAAGTATTCTTGGCTGCAAGTTCTTCTCATTTGGTACCCTGAATATGTCTTTCCACCCCTTTCTGGCTTGCCAGGTTTCTGTGGGCAGGTCTGACAGTGTTCCTCTGACATATGTTCCTCCCTCTGTACATAAGGAATCTCTTTGTCCTAGCTGTTCTTAAGATGTTTTCTCTGGTTTTAAGATTCCGGAGTTTCACTGTTACATGCTGCCTGGGGGTTGGTCTGCTCTCCTTGATCTTGGGGGGTATTCTCTCTCCCTCTAAGACACGAATACTTGTTTCATTCCCCAGATTAGGGAAGTTCTCAACTATGATTTGCTCAAATATATCTTCTAGTCCTCTTTCTCTCTCCACCCCCTCAGGGATCCCAACAATTCTGACATTGGAATGTTTCATGGCATCATTTGTTTCTATAATTCTGTTTTCATGCATTTTAAGCTGTTTGTTCCAGGCCTCCTCCTCTTCCTTCTTTTCTATCATTTTGTCTTCTAGATCACTAATTTGTTCTTCTGCCTCATTTACCCTAGCTGTTAGAGTGTCTAGATTAGATTAGATGTCATTGATAGCATTTTTAAGTTCTGCCAGAGCTGCATCTCTCATTTCTGCCCTTAGAGAATCTATGTTACCATTAGTAGTTTTCTCCAGCCTAGCCGTTGTCTTCATAACTGTTACCTTGAAGTCTATTTCTGACATCTTGCTTAAATCCATTAGGTCTGATGGAGAGGCCATTGTCTCTGGGTCTTTTCTTTGTTGGCAGTCCCTCCTCCTAGTCATTCTGTTTAGTTGTGGTTGAGGGGATGTACAGCTGAAAATATAAGCCATAATCCAGGCTAGGTGCACCCTGGGAAAGTTTGGAGCAATCAGAAGCCACCATTAACAAAACAAAACAAAACAAAACAAAACAAAACAAAACACTCAGTCAAATGAAACCCAAGAATAAGACTTATAAGGTACAAAAACAAAAACAAAGAAACAAACAAAAATTCCCACAAAAAAATAATAAAATGGGAGGGTGAAGGGAAGGTGGCTATAATCCCTCGATGTGGGCAAGGTAGGGTATTTTAGTTCTTCCTGGTTGTATTTTGTTCTCTTTGTTAGAGAACACTACTTCCCACAGATACAGAGAAACTAAATCTTGTATATATAAAGGTAATATGTGTGTGTGTGTGTGTGTGTGTGTGTATAATTTTTATGTATATATAAAAATCTGGTATATATATAAAGGTAGTATTGAATAGGGGAAAAGGACTACATTGAAGCTTATATCCATATATATAAAAATAAAAAATATATATGTGAAAAAGTTCAACTTAAGAAGTTACTATGGAATATGTTTTATTAAACATCTAGTTGAAATGATAAGTAGGTTTAAAAAAAAACAACAAGAAATGCAAGAAAGAATTTTAAAAGGAGAGAGAAAAGTTGTATCTAAGAAACACACAGGCCATGAGGCAACACCAGGAGCTTAATATACTATTTTCCCCCAGTGTTGGGGTTTTACAGTTTTTTGGGGACCCTCGGATTGTTGTCCTATTGCTTTTCCAGCTTGTCTTCTGGGGGAGGGGCCTGATGCATTGTTATTCATTCCATCCTGCTTGGGCAGAGTTGCCCTGCCCCCTATGAAGGGACTGGGGTCTGTGGAAACCAGTTTTTTGGGCTTTTGTTCTCTGGTGGCTTTTTGCATCTTTTGGGAGGGTCAGAGCAAAGGAAAAGGTCCACACCCAGACCTCTGTCCCAGAGGAGAGAAACCACAGTCTGCTCCTCTCTGAATGGTCCAGAACATACAGTCTTCCCCTCTGTAAGTGCCACTGAAAACCGCAGCCTCGCACAAGCAGTGCATGCCCCCCAGTGATCCTCTCAGCGGTGGGCCCCAGACCCCCTTGTCTCTGCCAACAGCCTCACTTCGCTCCCTGCACCTCCAAAACCATGAACTATCCCAGGTACGGACAGCAGTTGTGGATTACTTTTTGAATCTTTGTTCATGGAGGACATTTGTCTGAACTTTTCTTGTAATACTTTTGTCTGTCTTTTGTATCAAGGTTATGGTGGACTTACACAATGAGGAAGCATTCTCTCCTGTTAATTTTGTGAATGACTTTGTGTTGAATTGGTATCATTTCTTCTTTAGATATTTGTTAGAATTCTCATTAGAAGTTTCTGGGTTAGGAATTTTCATCATGTGAAGTTTTTATCTAAAACTTGCATTTCTTTTTATAAATATAGTACTTTTTAGGTTATCTATTTATCTTTTTGTGTGAGCTTGATATTTATAACTTCTTTTAAGTTGCTGAATTTATTGGCATAAAGTTGTTCATAACATTCAATTATTATCTGATTAAATCTATGGAGGGGCGCCTGGGTGGCTCAGTGGGTTAAACCTCTGCCTTCGGCTCAGGTCATGATCTCAGGGTCCTGGGATCGAGCCCCACATCGGGCTCTCTGCTCAGCAGGGAGTCTGCTTCCTCCTCTCTGTCTCTGCCTGCCTCTCTGCCTACTTGTGATCTCTATCTGTCAAATAAATAAATAAAATCATAAAAAAAAAGAAATGAGCTGCACCTGCTGCCCATCCCATAAAAAAAAAAATCTATGGAACCTTTAATAATGCCATCTCCATCATTCCTAGTATGTATTTTTCTCCAGATTGGTTTGGCTAGAAGTGTATCAGTTATATTGATCTCTTAAAAGAACTTCTGTTTCACTGATTTTTCATATTATTTTTGCTTTCTATTTTATTTATTTCTGTTTCAGTGTTATTATTCTGCTTAGTTTGGATTTAATTTGCTCTTTTTCTTGTTTCTAAATGGAGAAGCTTTGGTCATTGCATTGAAACCATTATTCTTTTTTAATATAGGAATTTTTGTACTACAGATTTACCTCTAAAAATTGCTAAAGCTGCATTCCCCACATTTTGATAAGATTTTGTGTTCATTCCCATTCAGTTTGAAATGCTTTCTAATTTCCTTTCATTACTTTCTTCATTACAAGACCCATATGCTCTTTAGAAGTGTGTTATCTAATATTCAGTTAATTGGGTGATTAGAGAACATGCCTTGTATTATTTGAATCATTTAACATTTCTTCAGACTCATCTTATGACACTGTATATAGTTCTGACTTGGTAAGTGTTTTGTGTGGACTTGAAAAGACTGTGTTCTGCTGTTTTGGGATGAGTGTTCTGTGAAATAAAGTAAGTGTGGTAGTTTGATTTTGTTTCAGTTTATATATTTTACTGATTTTCTGTTTCTGTTATCAATTATTGGAAGAAGGATTTTGAAATATCTAATGACAATTATGAATTTGTCTATTTCTCCTTGCAGGTTTATTTGTTTCTTACATTGTGGACTTTGAAGATCTATTACTTTGGTTGCCTAAATATTTGAATTTTCATGTTGCCTTAGTGAATTGTGCCTTGGAAAATTGGAAGTTTATAAACTGGGAAGTTTATAATTTCCCTTATTTTGCCTGGTGATATTCTTGCCTCTAAAATCTATATATGATATTAATGTAGGTATTCTTTCTTTAGTGTTTCTTCATTGCATAAATTTGGATAGTTATCATTCAAATGTCTTTAAAGCTGCTGGTAGTTTAGTTTGCAACAGTAGCCATAATAAAGTTACCACACACTGAGTGACTTAAGAGAAATTTATTGTTCTGGAGGCTATAATTTTAATATCAGGACGTTAGCAGAGTTGGATCCTTCTAAGAATTGTAAGAAAGAAATTTTTCCATGCCTCTCAACCAGATTCTTGTGATTTTCTGGCAATCTTTGGCATTCTTTGGCTCATGAAAACATCACTTTAATCACCTCCTTCATCTTCACATAGTATTCTCCTTGTATGTATGTACTATGTCCAAATTTCCCCCTTTTTAAGATTGATTATTTTTATTAACATAAAATGTTTTATTTGCCCCAGGGATACAGGTCCATGGATCGTCAGGCTTATATATTTCACAGCACTCACCATATCACATACCCTCCCCAATGTCCATAACCCAACCACCTTCTCCTTACCTTCCCTCCCCCCAGCAACCAACAGTTTATTTTGTGAGATTAAGAGTCTCTTATGGTTTGTCTCCCTCCCAATCCCATCTTGTTTCATTTTTTCCCTTCCTTACCCCACAAACCCCTGCCCTGGCTCTCATATTCCTCATATCAGAGAGATCATATGATAATTGTCTTTCTCTGATTGACTTATTTCACTCGGCATAATACCCTCTAGGTCTATCCACGTCATTGCAAATGGCAAGATTTCCTTTCTTTTGATCACTATATAGTATTCCATTGTGTGTGTGTGTGTGTGTGTGTGTGTGTGTGTATCACATCTTCTTTATCCATTCATCTGTTGGACTTCTAGGTTCTTTCCATAGTTTGGGTATTCTGGACATTCAGGTTGAGATCTGATTTGTGGCCCAGGATGTGATCTATTCTGGAGAATGTTCCATGTCCACTAGAGAAGAATGTGTATTCTGTTGCTTTGGGGTGGAACGTTCTGAATATATCTGTGATGTCCATCTGGTCCAGTGTGTAATTTAAGGCCTTTATTTCCTTGTTGATCTTTTGCTTGGATGACTGTCTATTTCAGTGAGGGGGGTTGTTAAAGTCCCCTGCTATTATTGTATTATTGTCGATGTGTTTCTTTGACCTTGATATTAATTGGTTTATGTAGTTGGCTGCTCCCATGTTAGGGGCATAGATATTTAAAATTGTTAGATCTTCTTGTTGGACAGACCCTTTGAGTATGTCCTTCCTCATCTCTTATTATAGTTTTTGGTTTAAAATCTAATTTATCTTATCTAAGGATTGCCACCCTAGCTTTCTTTTGATGTCCATTAGCACAGTAAGTTGTTTTCCACCCCTTCACTTTCAATCTGGAGGTGTCTTGGGGTCTAAAATAAGTTTCTTGTAGACAACATATCAATGGGTCTTGTTTTTTGATCCATTCTGATACCCTATGTCTTTTGATTGGGGCATTTAGCCCATTTACATTAAGGGTAACTATTGAAAGATATGAATTGAGTGCCATTGTATTGCCTGTAAGGTGACCGTTACTGTATATTGTTTCTGTTCCTTTCTGGTCTGTTACTTTCAGGCTCTCTCTTTGCTTAGAGGACCCCTTTCAACATTTCCTATAGGGCTGGTATGGTGTTTGCAAATTCTTTTAGTTTTTGTTTGTCCTGGAAGCTTTTTTCTCTCCATTTTCAATGACAGCCTAGCTGGATATAGTATTCTTGGCTGCATATGTTTCTCATTTAGTGCTCTGAATATATCATGCCAGTCCTTTCTGGTCTGCCAGGTCTCTGTGGATAAGTTTGCTGCCAATCTAATATTTTTACCATTGTATGTTATAGACTTCTTTTCCCGAGTGGCTTTCAGGATTTTCTCTTTGTCACTAAGACTTTTAAGTTTAACTATTAGATGATGGGGTGTGGACCTATTTTTATTGATTTTGAGGGGAGTTCTCTGTGCCTCCTGGATTTTGATGCTTGTTCCCTTTGCCATATTAGGGAAATTCTCTACTATAGTTTTCTCCAATATACCTTCTGCCCCTCTCCCTCTTTCTTCTTCTTCTGGAATCCCAGTTATTCTAATATTGTTTCATCTTATGATATCACTTATCTCTTGAATTCTCCCCTCCTGGTCCAGTAGTTGTTTGTCTCTCTTTTGCTCAGCTTCCTTATTCTCCGTCCTTTGGTCTTCTATTTCACTAATTCTCTCTTCTGCCTCATTTATCTTTGCAGTAAGAGCCTCCATTTTGGATTGCTCCTCATTAATAGCTTTTTTAAATTTCAACTTGGTTAGATTTTAGTTATTTTATTTCTCCAGAAAGGGCTTTTATTTCTCCAGACAGGATTTCTTTAATATCTTCCATGCCCTTTTTGAGCCCAGCTAGCACCTTGAGAATCATCATTCTGAACTCTAGTTCTGACATATTACCAATGTCCATATTGATTAAGTCCCTAGCCATCAGTACTGCCTCTTGTTCTTTTTTTTTTTTTTTGTGGTGAGGTGTTCTGCCTTGCTATTTTATCCAGATAAGAACATATGAACAAGAGAGTAAAATACTAAAAGCATAGCAAAGACCCCAGAAAAATGTATGCTAACCAAATCAGAAGGACCCAAAACTGGGGGAAGAAGAAAGGGGGGAAAAAGAAATAAAAATTATATATATGTATATAATATACATATATATATATGTATGTAATATATATATATATGTATATATATATATATATTGGGCTGGTGACTAGAACAGAGCCACCCACTTGATTTTGGGTGTATTCTGGTCTCTTAGAAGAAACTACCTCCCAAAATTTTAAAGGAAGAAAAACTTACATATATACAAAAATAAGGGTAAAATGAGGAAGGGATGGACTATGATTGTAAAGATGAAAATTTAAAAAAATTCTAAAAAAGGAATTGATATGTTGGTTAGAAAGAAAAATAAGAGGAGAGTGATCAGGCTGGAGACTAGAACAAAGCCATGGGCTAGATTTAGGGTATATTTTGATGTATTAGAAGAAATTGTATCCCAAAATTTTAAAGAAGAAAAACCTATATGTATACAAAAAATAAGTTTATATACAACGAAGGGATAGAATGTGGTTATAACAATGAAGATTTAGAAAGGTTTTTTTTAAAGGTATTGTTAAGATAAACTACTTTAAAAACGTTAAAAGAAGAAAGAGGAAAATTTAAAAAAATAGAATAAGAACAAAAATCTTTTTAAATTAACTTTGCAAGACTAAGGGGTCATGGGGAAAAAACCATGAATTCTATCTGTTGCTTTCCCCTAGCTCTGGAGTTCCACAGTTCTCGTTGATGGGTGAACTTGGTCTTGGCTGGATGTTCTTGCTGATCTTCTGGGGGAGGGGCTTGTTTCAGTGAGTCTCAAATGTCTTTGCCTGAAGCGGAATTGCATCACCCTTGCCAGGGGCCAGGCTAAGCAATCTGCTCGGGTTTGCTCTTGGGAGCTTTTGTTCCCTGGATGCTTTCCGTAGAGCCCTGGAGGATAGGAATGAAGATGGCGCCCTCCCAGTCTCTGGCCTGGAGGAGCCGAGAGCTCAGGGCCCTACTCCTGTGCACCCTCAGAGAAAAGCAGCCAATCCCTCCCATCTCCCTGGTCTCTGGCCATGCTCCATGCTCACTCGGCCTGTGACAGAGCATTGCTATGTCTGACACACAGCCCCATCTGGAGTCTCGAAACCCGGCAGATTCCTGCCATGCGCTCTCCCGCTGCTCCTCCCAGAGGAGGAAGGAGGGGTCTCTCTGGATCTGTCACTTGTGGGGTCCCTGCTCAAAGAGTAGTGGCCTGATTGTGCCTTGGATCATGGTTTAAGGTAACCCCGATCTGCAAGCTTGCTCCTCAGCTCCGTCTTTTCAGCTGGGTTCCCTGCTCTGATACCTGGGTACTCCGCCACACTCAGGCACCCCCAGTCTTTTTGTGATCACGTAGGTCCTAAGACCACACTGTCCCTGCAAGGGCTCCACCCCCACTTAGCCTCTGGAGCGAATTCTCTTAGTGGAGCAGAGTTCTCAAAGTTTTGACTTTGTGCTCCACTTCTTGCCAGGAGCTGGCCCCTCCCCTGCGGTCTATCTTCCTGTCACTTTGGATTCACTTCTCTGCACATCCTACCTTTCAGAAAGTGGTTGATTTTTTGTTCCTAGAATTGCTGCTCTTCTTCTCATCTATCTCCTGTTGAATTTGTAGGTGTTCGGAATCGTTTGATAACCATCTAGCTGAACTCCTCCGACCTGATGACATCTCAGTCTACTCCTCCTCCACCATCTTGTGTCTTGCCTCCCAAATTTCCCCTTTTTATAAAGATACCAATCATATTATGTTAAGACCCACTCTCATGATTTCATCTTAGGAAATTATATCTGTAATGACCCTATTTCCAAATAAGATCACATTCTAAGGTAATAGTGGTTAGAACTTCAACTCATGAATTATGGGGGAAACACAATTCAACCTATAACATTGGATTTTTCCTTCTGCAGTGTCTAATATGCTAATACAGTATATTTTTCATTTCAGACCTGTAATTTACAGTTCTAGAAACTTAATTTGGGCATTTTTAAAATGTTTTATATGCCTGTGTAACATGTTCAATTTTTTTCTCTTGTTGAACAGGTAGAATGTAGTTATAATGGCTATTTTAATGTTCTTATCTCCTTATTTGATCATATGTGCCATTTTCTGGTCTGTTTCAGTTGAAAGGATTTTCTGTTCATTATTGCTCTATTTTCTTCCTTTCTTGCATTTTCGGTAATTTTTTATTTGATGCCAGATAATGTTGGATTTTGTGTGTGTGTGTATTTTTTCCCCTAAAATTATTTTTTCCCCTAAAATTATTCTCAAACTTAAATCTGCAATGCTTTTAATTTATTTGGAAACAGTTTGATTTTTTTGAGGCTTGATTTTAAGCTTCATTAAATAGAAATGGACTAGCTATTAATATATGATTTATTTTTGTCCACTACAGAGACCCTCTGAGGATCCTACCTGATGCCATGTGAAATAAAAGGTTTTCTTTCTTTTTTAAAAAAAGATATTTTGTTTATTTATTTGACAGAGAGAGAGACAGAGAGACAGAGACAGAGACAGCAAGAGAGGGAACATGAGCAGGTGCAATGGGAGAGGGAGAAGAGGGCTTCCTGTGGGGCTCAATCCCAGGACCTTGGGATCATGACCTGAGTCAAAGGCAGATGCTTAACAACTGAGCCACCCAGGTGTTCCAATACAATGTTTTATATTCTGTCTTTTGGGAATATGAAATGTTTCCTCTTCTGGTTGAGCTCCAAGAATTGTTCCTTTTTTTTCTATGTGATTCTTTCTCTAGCCTCAGGTAGTTGCATCACATTTATGTACTGATGAGTGCTCAGCCAAGGAGTTGAGAGGACCTCTTCAAATTTTTGTGCAGGTCTCTCCTCTCTTATATTCTGCCCTAAGAACTCTAGCTGCATTTCTCTCCTTGGACTCCCAGCTCTGTCTTCTTAACAGGGAGACCACTAGCTTCCACTTGAGTTCTCCCTGCCTATGATGCAGCCTAAACCCTCCTTCCAGGCAGTAAATTAGGGCAATAATAAGGCTTCACTTCACTTGTTTTGTGTCTCGCTGTACCTCAGCTCCAATATGTGAAAACCATAGCTTCATATATATAGTCCAAGTGTTTTTATTTGTTTCTGCCAGGAGGATAATCCTATTCTCTGTTATGCCATTTCAGCTATGTTTCCTAAGATATTATTTTATTATTTAACTTTTTATCATGAAAATGATATTTTCTTATAAATGTTTCTAGCAAAACAGACATGTATACAGGAAAATTTGCATTTCCACCATTCTCCCCACCCTGTATTCCCAAAACTCAAGTTCATTCATGGTCCTCAGAGGAAATATTTTATAGTTGGTGTGTGCACTTACAGATAATTTTATATTCATTTAAAAATATGTACATGCACATATTATATGTATAACCATATACATATATACAAACATTATACATACATAAAAACTTTGAAAAAATGAGATATTAGTTATTATTTTATAAACTGGATTTCTTGCTCTATGACTATGGATTTTTGGAATATGTTATACAGATGCATCTAATTATTTTAATCGTCTGCATAGAACTCTATAGTACAGATACAACATTTTTTAAATTTAGCTATTCCTTTAATGATATACATATGGATTCTTACCTAATTTTCACTATCACACATGTTACAATGAACATTTTTTGAACTATGTGTCTATGTATATGTGTTATCATTTATGTTGAAAAGACTCCTAAAAATATAATATACTTTTTAAGGTTTGGATTTGCCAAATAAGATTTGCCAAAATATCCTACAAAGTAGTTCTACTTTGTACATTCCTAACCAACAGTGTAGGAGTCCTTCCTATTCCCACATTTTTTTTGGTCAATTTTATGGAAGAAAATTGTCCCTTTGTTTTAACTTATATTTACTTCATGAATAGTGGCATTGAATGCCCATTCTTATGTATATGTAGTTATTAATTTATGGATAGCCTCTTTTTATCCACTGTCTTTTTCATTTTCTCTCAAGCTGTTATGTTTTGACTATGTAAGGCACTATCTGCCATATGAAAAAGTATCTTCTGAAAAAGAATAAACCTCTTTCTTTTTTTCTTTTGAAAATTTCCCTCATCCATCAGCTGGAGGGCAAAACACTGAGATGGTTAACTGGGTTTGAGAAAAAGAAAAGCAGCCTCTGACATTCAGGAGCTAGGCCGGGGTATTGCTACAAGCTGGCCTGGCAGTCTTAGCTTGTATCGAACCTAAACACTTCCAGAGAACATCAACATCAAACCAAGCCCCTCTGTGACTCTGATGGATCAAGATGGAATAAAATAAAAAAAAAGACCACTCCAAAATCATGACTGAACATAGAGAAATGGAGAACACTGTGCAAGTCACAAAAAAGTGACTACACGTTACCCTGTGCTGGCTGAGAGGGGTGACCACTGGTTCTTCACCAGTTACAGCTTTACCTTTGCTTTTGCTTTTGCTTTGCTCCCCATAGATAAGATTTATTAAGATGCCTAGTCATCCTATTATCCCTACTTCCTGACAGCATCCAATGTAGACCAAAACACTGTTTTCTTAAAGCTTCCCCAAATCACTTTCTGTAAGCCAAAATCCTATAACAAGCACTTTCTGTCATCTTCGTATTGAGACATGCTGCAGTTCCCTGTCATGTGTGTTCTCTCTCACCGCAGTGAGTGATCAACTCTACGTGGGCCACTGTGGTGTGTTCCTATTGGTCTTTGGCTAAAGGGCCAAATTATGAAAATGTTGTGGCTCATAGTCAAACTGCTTTATGTTTTTTTTAATTTATTTATTTGTCAGAGAGAGAGGGAGAGAGAGCGAGCACAGGCAGACAGAGTGTCAGGCAGAGGCAGAGGGAGAAGCAGGCTCCCCGCTGAGCAAGGAGCCCGATGCGGGACTTGATCCCAGGACGCTGGGATCATGACCTGAGCCGAAGGCAGCCACCCAACCAACTGAGCCACCCAGGCATCCCAAATTGCTTTATGTTTTAGTAGAAAAGGTCACTCTCCAGTCATATAATAATGTAAACTTTCAGAGATACCATGTACATCAGGGTAAAATAGTATCAGGGGGTCAGTGTACTGTGGTTGAAAAAACACTGTGGTTTTGATGTGAGAAGATCTGAATTTGCGACATACTGGCAAGATGGTTTGGGGGCAGTTTGTTAATCTCTCTGAGCTTTGATTTCCTCATTTGCAAGTGGAGATAATAAGTCTCATCTTACAAGGTTGTTGTGAGGATCAAATGATACAAAATTTATGGAGGTTTTTGTAAGCTAAGACATGTCCTATAAATACGAAGGACTTTTAAACAAATTGAATGTCAGCGCTGGAAGGGGAAAGATTGCATGCACATTCCCTTTCAGTTTGTTTTATTCGTGGGAAACAAACAAACAAACAAAAAAGCAGAGAATTGGTTTGCCTTAGATCATAAAGGGTCTTTGGAGGTTGCCTTAAGATTAGATTCCAGATCTTATGACTTTGAGTCTATCATCCTTTCTATTGCCTGAAATATTTTTTTCATTTTTATTCTTTTTTTATTTGCTTCTCTATAACAAAAATTGATCTATCTAATGATTTTTGAGATGACACTATCTTTGAGATTAACTCCTCTGAATCCCCCAAACAAGTTGCAGCATTAAAGGCTTCAGGGCATTGATGGGATTATGTTTAAGCCACAAACCTGTATGTAAACAAATAATTGCCAATCTTTTCACATCCCAATGATTCTTTTGGGATTACCCCCCACTTTTTTTTTTTAAGTACATTGACTTTCTTTGTCTAACCAAGATTCAGGGTCTTATTTGATGGTGGTTTCACTTGGTTATAATTGGGTGCTATACAATTGTGTTTGCTCTGCCTTGCAATACAGGGTTTAAAAAAAGAAAAAAAAAGTAATCTTGGAACCTGGGGAAAGTATTCTCTTCGCTGATTACAAATTGCTATCTATTTGCCAGTCAGGTCTTTGTTCTGGTTACTTATTCTTTCTAACATGCTTGACTGCACAAATCACAAAACAGAGGGATAAAAAGATCTTTCAGAATCTGTATTTGGTACGTTGTAAGCTCAGTAACCATATGGAACACAAAAGCCCAGGGCCTTAAGTATGAACCAGCATTTTGTTGTTTTGCTTTCTGCCTTAGCATTTTGAGTATGTGTTTTTTCATTGCTGCTGAAATGGAGACTTTATTATAGAAAGAGATTGTGAGATGTGTGTTGGGGGAAGGATACCAAAATCATTATAAAAAGCAACACTTTATGCAGCAGACAAAGATGGTAATCTAGGCCTTGTAAATAATTGGGAATTTTTTGTGACCCTTTTAGACATTGCCCAGGCATTGATTACACAAACATATTACTCTGCTTCTATCATATTAGTATGCTTACTATAGCCTAACCCCAAAGGATTTAGGTCATGGGAACTGACTTCAAAGCAGACGAAAAAGGAGACAAATGATCAAATGAGTCTTTTTATTCCCTCCCTCACTTACTTTTCACACATTTTGAAGACCTGTTTTGTGACAGTCTCTGTTCTCAACCTGAGAACATAGAGTGAAGAAGACAAGGGTTTGCCTTTATGGAGCTATAGTACACTTCTTCTTCTTCTTCTTTTTTTTTTTAAGATGCATTTATTTGAGGGAGGTGGAGCAGAGGGAGGGGGAGAGAGAGAATCCACCAGCAGACTCCTAGCTGAATGTGGAGACTGAGGTGGGCTCAAGCTCAGGAACCTGATATCATAACCAAGAGTTAACCAACTGAGCCACCCAGATGCCCCTATAGCAAAGCTTCTTCATGAGGCAAGAACCAGAAGACACGTGGCAAGGAGACTAAGTGCTGTCTCTTGGTACTGAGAATTCTATGGCTTCTCTCAGCTTTGTAGGTGAGGCACTGATAAGTCCTCATGGAATGCAAGCCAACTTGACTATTAATGTAGCTTCATTTTTAGGAAGACATATCAGCTTTCTAGGTTCATATATGACATCCCCCAAGCAAATAGAAATGATAGATTTATCTGGCCACTGATGGGAACATAGGCATAGGTAACAAAGAGAATTTTGAAGAAGTTCCATAACTAATACAATATTTATTTCCCCACAAATCTGGCAAAATATATTGCCAAATATCAGAAAATGTAGGATCTTGTAAGAGGAATAACTTCACAAAACCAAATAAGTTTACTGACAAGGAAATTGAACTTCAAGTGGTTGAATGATGTCTTCAGGATCACCAGCTCCCAAGTGCTAGAACAGCAATTTATCATTGAATCCTCCCAATAACCTTTTAACTTAGTTACTATTATTATTCATCTTTTACAACCGAGGAAACCGAAGTCCAGAAAAGGTGTGTTTCTTGCCCAGGGCCATGTGGCTAATAAGTGTCAGGGCCAGGATTTGACCCTGGAGTTTTGACTTGAGAGTCTACAGTTTTAACCCCACATTATTCTCTCCAGGAATAGCCCTAGTCACAGTTTCCCGAGTTTTCTTCTCTCAACCTTTCCCCATTTATGTCTAATTTTTTCATTATACTGTGCTAATAAATATACATATATACAAACATACACATACATACACAACATTAAACATTTTAAATATAGGAATGTATGTCTCTGTGTGTCTATCTTCTTTGCTTCTTATTGTGTCTGCAGAATCTTGATTGATAAATGACTCAGCTCAGATAGCAGAGACTGATTCTGTTTAATCATCAGCCAGGAAAGAGAAGCTTCCTTTAGGCGTTCTAAACATAAGGCAAGATGAACAGGGTGCTAATTAGCTCTAGTCCTATCAGCCTCCTGTCCTTTGTTGGGGGCCAAGAAGGAAAGAGGTTAGATTGTGCATAACAATATGGTCCACTGGCCCGATTACAAGCCTCCAAGAGGGTTTTTGCAGCATGAGCATATGGACATTTTGCAATATTTACAGGGGGAAATGTACGCTGATTGGCATAGAGGTTACAAATGGTTTCATGTTGGAAGCCTCTTCAGTTTTTTTCCCATAGGTATTGTTGCTCACCATCCTCTTAGATTTAATTGCTTTTAATTCAAAGAAAATACTTTACTCAATTGTAATCGGAACTATAGTTTTTCTAGAGAAAATTATAAAAAAAATACCACTAGAAAAATAATTTAATGGAAAAAACATTGGTCTTAGAGTCAGAAATCATGTACTGAGTCCTCTTTTCTGCCCTGTGCATTAATTACCCCTTTTTCGTACCTGGAGACAATCAACCCATCAGATACCCTGATTTTGCTTTAAATTAAAGTGAAATTCACTTTAAAGTAATGCTCTCAAAATTTAAATTAGGTCTCAATACTGCCTGGAATTTCAGCTGTTTCTCTATAGTAAGCTCATTTTTCTACCCTCTGAGACTTCATTTTAATACCTTCTCTTCATAAACTTTATATACCATCCCCATTCCCATATTCCCAGTCCTATACCTCACTGAGAAACTAAAAGCCATGGAGAGGAGACTGCTCTGTCTTTTTACTGCAAAATCTCTACACCTCACATTTGCATATCCTCTCACTTCTCTTACCACCAAGGAAGCGTCCCTATTCCTGTCAAAGAGCAGTCCCAGGGTGCCTGGGTGGCTCAGTCGATTAAGCATCTGCTTTCAGCTCAGGTCATGATCCAGGGGTCCTGGGATGGAGCCCCACATTGAGCTCCCTGCTCAGTGGGGTGGCTGCTTTTCCCTCTGCTCCTGCTCATGTGATCTCTCTCTCACTCACTCCCTCAAATAAATAAAATCTTAAAAAAAAAAAGTAGTCCCTCCACAATTGCACTGAATCCCATTCTCTTTCACCTAACCAAGTGTTTTGCTCTTTCATTTACACCTTCTTTCTCTTTCAACATCAGTTTATCCTTCTCTATTAGATTATTTGTTATCATACACATATGCTATAATATTCTCTCTTTGCCCTGTCCTCTCCGTGTATAATCCAATTTCTCTACTCTCCTCACTGCAAAACCATGCAAGAGATGTCAATACTCACCATTTCTTCCAACATTCCTATCTCTCTTTATCCCACTCCAGACTTCACTCTGTCTACTCCACTGATCTTGCTTTCATCAAGGTCTCTAGCCATCCATGTTCCTGACTTAATGATCAACCATCAGTCTTTTCTTAAATAGTTACCCACTCCATGTTGGTTTGAACAACTTCTTCCCTTTTCTTTTGTAACTTCACATTTAACCTAGATATTTGTCTACCTCACAGACTTCTCTTTCTTATGCTCCTTTATTGGCTCCTACATTATTCAATCCTAAAACCTTGGTCCTAGGCTGTCTACTCTTTTTCTACAAAGAAGATCTAATGAGATCTCACTCAATCTCTGCTTCCCAGGATTTTTTTTCCTAGCCATGTATTATTATTTTTTTTAATTTCTTTCATGCCTAGCAGTCATCAAAAGTTGATCAGACATTGTTTGTGAAGGAATGGAGTGGTCGATAATATTGGCAAAGCAGTTTTTGATCAGATTTTATAGGCCTTATATACTCAGCTTTATGGGCTCTGTTGTGGTCAGCACAGTGTCGAGGACATTTTTTTCAGTCAGTTCAATTTATGAAAACAGGAACAGAATATGAGAAGCAAAGCATATCAGTTACAAAGTTATGAAGCTGAGCATTGTAATGTCTTGATATAGGGTGAGCAGGATCTGAATTAGATATTTTGTGACAGTGGAATTATAACCAAATAATGGACAAAGAAAGATAGTAAAGAAGACTTGACAAGAGTTGGTGAATGATTGAATATGAACAGAGAAGAATACCTCTCTTTATGATACCTAATCCACATGATTTGGAGGATGAGGTGTTAATATGGGTAATGAACACATTTTCTCTAGGGAGAGACTGACTTCTCTAGGGACTGACTGACTTCAAAATTCGAGCTAAATTTACTCTTATGGCTCCACTTAAATTGACATGGTACATTGGTCTGATTTCTTTTATGAAATCAGCTCTGAAAAAATTCTTGTATTCAGACTCACTCTTTGTTCTGTTTTGATCTTTCTACTGTAGCTAAAGATCGCTTTGGGCCTTTTCTTTGTTTTTGGCCAGAGGCTATTGCAAAAGCAATGAAATTATACCTAGTTCTGTGGGCAGAAAGAGGAAGGTCTAGAGGGAAAACTGGTTTGGGCCAACAGATGTTGTTTCAAACATGTTAGGTTTAAGATGATGCCAAGATATCCCAGTGGAAATCACAGTTACAAAGATGGAGCTCAAGCTTAGGGAACACTGTGAATGGTGAAGTCAGTCTGGACAGTCATTCATTGGAGTGTAAGGGCCTTGAGACAGAGCTAGGAGCAGTGTTCTAAGGCTGGGGATTACATTTCACAAACTGCAGATGGTATTAAACCAATCAAAGGGACAGATGAGATGCCCCCAGAAAGGAAGGAAAAACAAACAAACAAACAAACAAACAAACAAAGAGAATGACTAGCCAAGAAGACATTTTGAAAAGCAGGGAGGGGTCAGCTATGCTGAATGATGGCCTAGAGCTATCAAAGAAAATAAAGGCAAAGGATTTTGCAATGATAAGGTTGGCTTTGAGGAGTACATTTTCAGTGAAGTGGTAGGGGTGAGAGTCTTAGTGAAAAAGAGATGAGTCAATAACGAGGAAAAGGATGCAAAAAAGAAGAGAAATAGCTGCAGGGAGTGGCATTTTCAGGGGAGAGCATTTCTAAAATAGTTTTATTAGGTTATTGTTTTATTTTGTGGGAATATGATACACACTTCTTGTAAAGATTAAAAATTTCAAAAAAGTATGGATAGAAAGTAAAAAAATATGAAAAGTAAGAATATAGAAAAATAACCACCATTATTGTTTTGATACACATACCTGGAGATAATTATCTATGCATATGTTTATGATTTTTTTAAAGTTCTCTATACCTCATCTCTATGGTTCAAATCTTAACACCATACATGAACACAGAACCCCATTTGTTATGCATCTGGGGGAAAAAGGAAAGATAAAAGTGGCATCAATCACAGTTTTTTCAAATCTTTCTCCCTACCTATTGGCCCTTGAGAGAAGACTCATGAGTTGAAAATCCTTTCCAATAGGATGAATGTTATTTATTGTTAATACAAAGTCACTGTCTCACTCTGGACTATGGTTCAGTTGTATGGATCTCCATTACCCACTCTTCTTTTTTTTCTGTCTCAGGGTGATCAAGAAGAGGCTGAATTAGATAATTCAGGATATGCAAGAAGAGGAGCATTTGCTTTCAGGGGATTGTTCTGAGGTTATGGGTGTGTTCTAAACTTCAAGCTGTAACCAGGACTCAAAACATTTTTAGCAGAGCTTCCAGTGTGAATGTTGGGTCATATTCATGTACTCAGAGTAGAACTAGCTTTATACTGGTCCCTTCACCCAAGGCTGCTACATCAAAAGTGGGGATCATACATACTGGCTTATTTCTTCCTAAAATCCAGGCAGAGAAGATGGTATCTTCATCTATTTATGATTTAGCTACTTCATCATTCTGAGGGGAGACAAGTTTAATAAATCAGAACATTCTTCTGGCAGGGTCCTCTTGACGACATACAGTGCGATATTTTGATCCAAATTGTTGTTCTCTGAACACTTGCCTTTGACTGTATTAGATTGAAGTAGAAGAAATTCATCTGCAGAAGAAGCAGCTCCTATAAGATTCACTCACGACAGGCCATTGTTTTCTAATGTTTAAAAGCCCTTTATGCATCACTGTCATATTAATTTCAGGGAAAATGTGTACATATTGATTTTTTTTTACCAAGTGACCATCATGCTCTGTGTTAAATTTCTTCTGAGTTGAGTTAGCTTTGCAAGTAATAGCCTCATACAATGGATTGAAATTAAAATATTAAAAAATTGGAAAATAATTACTAAATATAAAATGCTAACATTTGTTGAAAATGCATTTCTTAATGAGACGCATGGAATTTTCTCTCCTTCCTATTCATTCTTGTACACAAAGATGATTATTACTAATTGCTAGAATGAGACAAGGTTCATTATTAGTTCCATCTTCATTTTTTTTAAATGAAAATACCAAAGAGACTTTGTTCTCATATATAAGTGCATGAGAATGGATGGAGATGTTTTCCTGTTATAGTCATTTCATTCAATCCTTTAAACTTCTTTTGAGTTATGTACCCAAAATTATATATTTTACACATTATATATTAAAATTATATATTATATATAATTACATGGCAACGACAAGTCTTCTTCAATTTTGTTGAAAACAAAGCATTAGAAATTAGCTGACTTGCAAAAAGGATTTGCTGCATAGTCACTAGAGTTGTTCACTTTCTCAAGTCCATTATCAATATTTCTAATTATCCTCATGCTCTTGAGGTGGTTTTCTTTTTCTTTCCTTAAACTTCCTGTTATCAAATAAAACAAAAATAAAGTGCACAAAATGAGCATGTGACTTTATCTCTACCACACAGCTATCAAGCAGTAGAGCATTGTCACCAATGTCGTATTCTCCTGCATGCCCCCAGTCCAAATCACTACTCCCTCCCTCAGACCATATTTTAACAAAATGAAGATATCTATCTGTGTTTATAGGAAGCCACAAAGTGACTGACCAATGGAGAAATCAAGATCAAACTGAGAAAGGAGACACGATGAAACAAGGTCTTGAACAAGACAGGAGAGGATAGAATAGGATAAACTCTACATCATTATGAGATGTTAATCTTGGAAAGGAGGAGCTTCTCTCTTTAGTCAGAGAAGAAGAAAGAGGGGACAAGTTTATTTACCTACTTCTTTAACAAAGATTTATTAAGTCCCTATTGATTGACAATGCTGTAGAAAATGCTAGAGAGATATTTTTTTAATTTTTAAATTTTTTAAAATAATTTTAAAATTATTTTTATAAACATATAATGTATTATTAGCCCCAGGGGTACAGATCTGTGAATCATCAGGTTTACACACTTCACAGCACTCACCATAGCACATACCCTCCCCAGTGTCCATAACCCCACCACCCTCTCCCTACTCCCCCCCCCACCACCCTCAGTTTGTTTTGTGAGATTAAGAGTCTCTTATGGTTTGTCTCCCTCCCGATCCCATCTTGTTTCATTTATTCTTTTCCTACCCCCCAGACCCCCCACGTTGCATCTCCACTTCCTAGAGAGAGATTTTAAAGAAGAAAACAAACTGTACTTGGGCTCTCCTGCTAAGATGAACTTCATCTCTTCAAGAACGAGAAGATGAGGTCATGGGCTCTGAGTAAGAGCTGTTTGAAGGAGGGCATATTTGGACATTTGAGGAGTGTGAACAAGATTTCAAAAAGCTACAGTGAGGAAAGCCCTAAGGAATCAGCACATTTTCTTTGCAGGGCTCCTGAAAGAGCCAAGCCTAGAGTTTTGTTTTAAAAGCTAAGCTTGGAATGCTCATACCATACATCACAGTGAATTTTATTGATTCCATTTTTAAAATTTCACCTGCCGTGGAGTCGTGCCAAAACACACATACCAAATTAAAGCACAAAAACCAATAAAACATAACAAGAGCTGAATGCTGCAAATTCAATTGCTTATTAAAAAACCATTAGCCTTAAAATGTTAGCTTGTCAGAAAACAATTCCCTTCCACCAATGTCAGCCTCAAAGGTAGCTAATTGGAAATATATAGAATTAGGGCATTTAGGGAATTTAATAAAGCAGACCCTGCAGTGGAAGAAACTTTGCTCCAGGACCTTGCTGGTGGAATTGGAAAGGTGTCATCAGGTGCAGGCCCACAGATCATTAAACAACTAACAATTCGGGTGTTTCTGAGTTCGCCTTTAGTAACTCAAGTCATCTTTTAGCATCTCTTTTAAAATCTCCTCTCATCTGTTAAAATGTCCTCTTTGATGTACTATTTTAATATGTCTCTTTAAGAGTGCTCAAAAACTACTAGGATATGTGAATACTTTAGAAATAAAAATATCCAAAAAAAAAAAAAAAAAGAAAGCTAACCAGTGAGCTTTCTTTCATACTTTTTTTTTTTTTTTTTCAGGAAGGCAGTTTTGTGGTTTTTCTTCTTTTGGTTCTTTCTTTCTGTTCTTTGAAAACTAACCTGCATTTTGATTCTGGATTCATACAGTGTGGAGTGCTTACTGAAGTCTTAATCAACATTTAAGCCAACAGAAAACACTTGCACCTGCTATTATCTTTTCTGCTGAGAGAAGTGTTTTATTGTAATGCCCTGGGATCTCTGAAGACTTGGGAAAAGAGGTCTTTGAAACTGAGGTGAATGATCTCTAAGGCTGAGAGAACTGCAAAGGTGACTCAGGGGAAAGTTATTTATAAGACCATTGAACAGAACATGAAAAGGAAACTATCTTACTTCAAGTATGATACTCTTTTATTACTATTAACTGAATCATAGAATTTGAATTGGAGGATATTTTATAAGTCATCTGGCCCAGTGATTTCCTAACACTAATTTCCATACTGACACAAGACTGGGATGGTATTTTCACCAATCCATGACCGACTTAGAAATAAAATAAGAAAGTGCAGAGAGGTTTTCTATGAAGCTACATTTGTTATTTGTCTTGAATCCTGGTATTATGTTCTTCCTACTTTTTAGTCCTAAAATATTAATTCTTCTGTGAGATGATGGGTGCACACAGTGGGATGTTTAAAATGTCCTTGGTTGACAAAAGGATACATTGGTAGTTCCCCCATACATTTTATAAATTCTATTGAATAGTGAAAATAACATTCTGGGGCCACTACACTGGCTTTTTTTTTTTCTTTTAAGATCTATTTATTTATTTAAGAGAGAGGGAGGGAAAGAGAGAGAGGTAGGAGGCAAGGGGCAGAATGAGAGAACAATCAAGCAGACTCCCACTGGGTATGGAGCCTTACATGGAACTTGATCTCACAAACCATGAGATCAGGACCTAAGCCAAAACCAAGAGTCAGTCATTTAACCGACTGAGCCGCCAGGTACCCCTACACTGGCTTTTAAAGGTAGAAAGAGACACATAGAGTATGCTCCCTACCTAGCCATTTAATACTTGGTTAGATCAAATGAAGTAATCTCTATTCTTTTATTTATTTATTTTAACTTAATTTAATTTTATTTAAATTCAGTTAGCCAAGGTATAGTAGTACATCATTAATTTTTAATATAATGTTCAATGATTCATTAGTTGAGTATATCACCCAGTGCTCATCATATCACGTGCTTTCTTTAATGTCCATCACCCAGTTACCCCATCCCCCCCCCACCACCCTTTCCACAACCCTCAGTTTGTTTCCCTCAGTCAGGAATCTGTATTCTTTTGGAATTTAGGGCACGGCTCAGGTGAAACTACACTAGAAATTAGACAGCATTCGGTTTGGTGCCCGGTATCTCAGCTTTCCTGCACTCTTCCTCTGCACTACTCAATATCTTTATTTTCTGGTGCAGTCCACAATGTTCTACCCATTCTCCCCCAAATAGATCCCAACTTTGAAAGAATGAGCACTGAGTCATTTATTTAACTCAGTTGCAAAATGAGAGTGAACTGGGGAGTGTTAAGGGGGCATCATCTCCTGCTCCCAGTTTTCTCTCATGTGCACTGATCTTTCCATCTCTACCAGCTCAGTATACAGGTGGGATCTAAATTCCTATATTGCTTTAATGAACTGGAACATCCTCCATTTCATATCTCCTCCAGCTCATTTCTTTTTTTTCCAAAGATTTTATTTATTTATTTGACAGAGATCACAAGTAGGAGAGAGGCAGGCAGGGAGAGAGAGAGGAGGAAACAGGCTCCATGCAGAGCAGAGAGCCCAATGTGGGGCTCGATCCCAAGACCCTGGGATCATGACCCGAACTGAAGGCAGAGGTTTTAACCCACTGAGCCACCCAGGTGCCCCTCATTTCTTTTCTTCACTAAACACATTCTTCATTTGTCCCTTTCTTCTCACTCACTTTTCAATTCACCCCAATTTGGTTTTGTTCTTATTCAAGTGGAACTGCTTTCAGCACGGTCAACAATAACATCTGTGCTACTAAAAGCAATGGTCAATTTGCCATTTTTATGTTATTCAACTTCTCAGTGCCGTTTAACACGTTGGTTGTTCCCTCGTCTTCCAACATAGAAATCTACCAAGATTGTCCCATTGCAGAGCCTCTGCACTTGGTTTTCCCTCTTCTTCGATGCTTGCTCTTTCTGATAAATCCTTCAGATCTCCTCTGAAATAACACTTCCTTAGAAAGGACTTCGCTTAATGCCCTATTTAAAGTAGTTCAGTCCATCCCAACCATTACTGCAGCCTGTTGTTCTCCCTTGGCTCCCCCAAACTTCATAGCACGTGTGTTTGTTAATTATTTGTGTCTCTTAGTTACTGTCTGCTTCTCCCAGTACTGAAGCTACGTGAAAGCAGGGACCATTCATTGCTGTATTCACTGCTGTACCTCCTGAACCCAGCACAATGCTTAATGCATAATAAATGGATAATATAGTCTTGTTGAGTGATTCGACAGATAGATGAATGCTAATAGTTCCACAGTCTGTTCAGTAGTCTCAAACTTGAAAATGCATAGTAAGGCCTTTGTATTCTCTCTGCAATAATTCTAGCATCTGTCTCTTCCTTTCAAACCTTACTTCTACTTCCCTTGCTCAAGTTGCCATCACATCTCCTCTTACTTTACCACTTAATAAAACCTATAACTCATCTTCCCTCTTCTCTTACCAAACTTCAATCCACAGTATAATTGCAGTTAACCTCATAACCTTCCTGAACCTCAGACTTTATCATTTTCCTATGAAAAAAAAAAAAAAGGAATCCTCCCCTTTGTCTAGAGAGTTTCTTCTAAACTTTGTAGCCTGGCGTTTGTGGCTCTTAAAGACCTGGCTCTAACCTCTCTCAGCTATAAGTGATCTTGACATCTCATGAGTTCACCTCTTTTTAATATACAGGAGTCTGCCCTTATCCATGGTCTCTCTTTTCACAGTTTCGGTTACACACCATCAACCTTGGTCTGGAAGCAGGTGACCCTGGTTCTGATGCAGTGTCAGAAGGTCAGTAGTAGCCTAACACAATGTCATGATGCCTGCGTCATTCACCTCACTACATCTCCTCATATAGGCATTTTATCTCACACCATGACAAGAAGAAGGGAGAGTACAATGCAATAAAGTATTTTGAGAGAGAAAAATCATGTTCACATAACTTTTATTGCAGTATATTGTTATAATTTCTCTATTTTATTATTAGGTATTGTTGTTAATCTCTTCCTGTGCTGAATTTATAAATTAAACTTTAACATAGTATATATGTATAGGGAAAACCAGAGTCTATGTAGGGTCTGGTACTATCTACAGTCTCAGGCATCCACAGGGGATCTTGGAATGTATCCCCTGCAGATAAGGAGGGACTATTGTACTTAGGGAGTTCTTGTGGGAATTTTATGACTCAGTATGGAGTTATTATGCCATTTTAGTAGAATGAGATCACCTTGAGGGCCAATACATGTTATATTTTCTAATATCATGGCACTGTTCATGCAAACATCTTGATACATAGTAAGATCTATAAATATTTGTTTTTATAAATCATCGCATGACCCTCATCTTGCAGTTCTGCATTCAGGATCAAACAGACTACAGAATATAAGAAATAATTGATTGCAAACTCATACAGTGTTTAGGCATAACTAAAGTTAAAATGTGTACTGTATATTTTGGTTAAAGCGTGACTTATTACCTGCGGTAAAGTTAAATATATTTACACAACTAACTTTGTGGCTTCCTGAGCCAAAATAGGAAAAAATAAAAAAACTTGTCCTCATAAGCTGTCCAACTAAAAGGCCATCCAATTAATCACAAGACCCTTCGTAAAAACTGTTGATGCATGTAGCCTTTTTGCCAGACAGATCTGCAAGATATGAAGAGAACAATAGCCTCAGGTAGCACACTCAGGAGATGAGACTGTAAAATGTGAAAAAGCCCACTCTGAACATTTCCAGCACACACTGGCTGTCTGCAGGTCCTGCTACTGACACCCAAACACACTGTTTAGACTACCTTCACCACCCCATAGTCGCTCATGTGACATTTTTTGGCAACTTAGCAAAGGAATTCAAATAGTGAAACATACATTTTAAAATTTTGTTTAAAAAATTATTTCTGAGTTCTCTAATGCTGCATGGAAATGATGTAATAGAATTAAGGCCAAATTAGTAGGTAAGCATTTACTTTGTGGAGTATTTTTCTTAACATAAGAGTTCTCAATTCTAGCTGTACATTAAAGCTATCTGAAGAGCTTCCAAAAATTCAGATATCCAGCCCCCCCCCAACATATTCTAATTTAGTTGGTCTGGGGTGGATCCAGGCACGGGAGGCTTTTTGAAAGTTCCCCAGGTAAAGCTAATCTGCTGCCAATGTTGAGAACCATTGCAACTCATTGAAGATTGACATTTGGCTGTAGGTTATTAAGGTGTAAGATAATTGATATTTAGGGACTTCTGGTTTCATTCTAACACTCTTTTTTCTCTCATAAAGCTACAAGCTTGAGATGTGAGTACTGCACACTCAACACCTACCGTGAATGCCAACAAAACTCCACACTCATAGAATATCAATTAGTATTCCATTAGGCACTAGCTGTTCCAGCTATATTTTTTAAGAGTTGAGAGGGTCGACATGCCATGTGTAATCTCTATCAATCATGGTCTAGTCTCTGAGTAAACAAAGTGCATGACTGACATTTGAGATACTTCATACTTTATTCCTGTTTATCTTCTTATCTTCTGTTTTCATCTCGTGCTGTGCCTGATTATCTTTCCAGCTTATGCTGCAATCACACTGAATGATGTTACAGTTCCCTCCACTCTAATAATGCACACGTTTTTTTAATGTCTGCAGGCTTTTGCCCATGCTGTTTCCTCTGTTTGTACTGTCTCTTGTATGCCCCAAATTTCCTACTCATCCTTCTATACCAAAAGTTCTTAATGGTGCACATTATGAGTCAGTAAGCAAAATATACATCTGTGTCTTTGGGTTAGATGCATTTTTATTGGAAGGGATACCATAGATTTCATTACATCCTTCAAAGATTAAAATCCATTCCTCTTGCTTGTGCTCAAATGTGACACAATAGAAGCACATTCCGAGACCTCCTTGTCTCCAACTGCTCCAACCAAGTTCCCTGTCACAGTTACTTCTTCTGGGTTCCCAGAACATTTTAAATGTCCCTCTTTTTATATCATTTTTCCTTGTCTCACATTGGACTGGGAGCTCATCGAGGACAGGAAAAATGACATTCATTTTTGTTCCCAAAGCCTAGTACAAACATGTTCATTTGTGTACAGCTGGAGAGAATGTTGAAGCTCAGATTAACTTGCCTGGAATTTAAAATTTTCATACACTGAAGTTCTAGGAGGAGCCAGTATTTGTGTCTTCCAACTATTACTAACCATGTGGTTCAAATTTTGACCAGTCATTTTCTTTTTCAGGTCACACTTAATATGCACACTAAGAAACACAGTATTTCTGCTTAATGAAGTGTGAAAATCTTGAGCTATAATACATTGATTTCCAGGGCATGTGTGTCCTATATATGATGTATAATATATATCATAATACATATATATAATATATCATATATGAGATAACATTATTGACATATATAGAATATAGAACATATATGCAATACAACACAATATGCCTATATGTATATACCATATTATATAACATATTTATGTAATATATAATTAAATACAGATATATAATATATTTTAAGATTTAAAATATATTTAATATACAAAATATACTATATAAATATAAAGTATCAATACAGTTGCTATATTAACATATATATAGTTATATATATGCTATATGTTATATAAAGTATATATAAAATAGAATCAGTGTGGCTCTTTCCTAAGAAAAATTTCTTTGGTATTTTATTTTATTATTATTTTTTAAAGATTTACCTGTTTATTTGAGAAAGAACATGAGCAAGGGGAAGGACAGAGGGAGAGGGAGAGAGAGAATCTCAAGCAGACATCCTGCTGAGCAGGGAGCCTGACCTGGGGCTCAATCTCATGACCCTGAGATCATGACCTGAATCAAAACCAAGAGTTGGATGCTTAACCAATTGAGCCAACCAGGTGCCCCTTCTTTGGTATTTTAATTATATGAGTTCTAAAAAGAAAAAAGAATTACATAAAATGGAGGGGAAGAAATTGTCAGGAAAATAACTCAAGAAAAATTCTTAGAACTTGAAGATGTTCATAGATTAAAAGATTAGTTGGGGAACCTGGGTGGCTCAGTTGGTTAAGCATCTGCCTTTGGCTCAGGTCATGATCCCCGAGTCCTGAACTAGAGCCCCAAGTCAGGCTCCCTGATTAGGGGGGAGCCTACGCCTCTCTCTCCCTCTGTCCTTCCCCCCAACTTGTGCTCTCTCCCTCTCATTAATAAGTAAAACCTTTAATAAATAAATAAATAAACAACACCCAGCAAAACATGAAAATAGACTCATGCCAAGATACATTAGTGTGAAATTCCAGAACACTGGGAAGTAAGAGACAATTGTACAAGTTTCTAGAAGGGTAAAAATGGGTCAAGAATCAGTATGGCTTAAGAATTTTCAACACCAGGCAATGGAGTGATGCTTTGGAAATTCACAAGGAAAATTATTTTGGCCATACATAAATAAATATATAGATAGAAAACAGACATTTTCAGATACATGAGTTCTCAAAAATTTCATCTCCCTGTGCACATTTTTTTAGGAAGTTATTAGAGATTTTTCTCCACCATAAGGAAGAAGTAAACAAAGAAAGAGGAAGATATGGGATACACAAAATATGAGGCATAATCTAAGAGACAGAAATAAAATCCCTGGAAGGGTGGTGAAGGGAGATTATAGGATGACAAATTTAAACCTGACCTATAGCAGCCAATCCAGACTGTTGCAGGTAAGTAGCCTTCAGGAGTATTCTTCAAGATGAAAAACATTGATAGAACAATTGATGAGATGAAAGTCTTGGGGAGAGATTTAGATGATTATTAAAAAGTTTGTGATTGAATTAGTGAAAATAAAAGCACAATAAAGTTGGAATTTGATAACAAAATCAAAAATAGAAATACATACTTCTCAGCAGTTCATGGATTATCACAATGGAATAATTAGAACTTAGTGATTTTGAAAGAATTAGAGTTTAAACTTGTGAGTGGAAACAAAAGTGGTACTTTAGTAGGAATTCATAGACTCAAATATTTATACTAGAAAAGAAAAAACTTGAAAATTAATGTGCTAAGTATATATCTCAAGAATTAGAAAGGAAGCAGCAGAATCAATTTTGAGAAACTAAAGTGAAGAGATAATAACAATGCAGTACAAATTAATAAGATGAAATAGAATCAGTACAGCCAAAATTTGTTCTTTGAAAAAATAATAAAATGGACAAATCTCAGACAAGATGAATTAAGGAAGAAAAGAGGGAAAGCAAAAATAAAGTTAAGAATTAAAAGTGGGGGCACCTGGGTGGCTCAGTCGGTTAAGCGTCTGCCTTCCGCTCAAGTCATGATCCCAGAGTCCTGGGATCTAAGTCCCGCATTAGGTTCCCTGCTCAATGGGGAGTCTTTTTCTCCCTCTGCCCCTTCCCCTAGCTCATGTGCTCTCTTTCTCTCTTAAATATAAATAAACAAAATCTTTAAGAAAGAATTAAAAGGGGGTACATAACTAGAGATACAGTGTAGATTACAAAGCTAATGAGAGAATTACTAAATACTTTGTAAAAAAATTGAAAACTTAGATGAAATGGAAAGTTTTATAAATATGCAACTTAGTAAAATTGATACAAGAAGAAATATATAATCTACATAGTCTTAAATATTAAAGGAAATGAAGGATTAATTAAAGTTGGTCCAACAGATAAAACAGTAGATACAGATTTTTTCCAAATAGAGGATTCCACTTTATAGTCATATAAATTCTAGGAAATAAAAAAGAGGAAAAATCTGAAGCTTATTCTATGAGGTTAGCAGAACTTTGATACCAACATCACACAAAGTACAAAAAAAGATATTAAAATTATACTCCATTCTGGAGGACATTACTCTAAGTGAAATAAGTCAAGCAGAGAAAGTCAATTATCATATGGTTTCATTTACTTGTGGAACATAAGGAATAGCATGGAGGACGTTAGGAGAAGAAGGGAAAAATGAAGGGGGAGAAATTGGAGGGGGAGACCAACCATGAGAGGCTATGGACTCCGAGAAACAAACTGAGGGTTTTAGAAGGTAGGGGAGTGGGGGATGTGTGAACCTGGTGATGGGTATTAAGGAGGGCACTGATTGCAATGAGCACTGGGTGTTATACACAAACAATGAATCATGGAACACCACATCAAAAACTAATGATGTACTGTATGGTGACTAACATAACACAATAAAAAATAAATTATACTCCATTCCTATCCGTGAGACAAATAGTAAAATTACAAATGTAAAAACAGTTGTTTGAATGTTTAACGTTTGAGATGAAGGTTGCTTCTGCCACATGTCCAGGATCACTGCTACTCTGGGATAATCCAACAAAAATTCCTATCTTGAGGTTTCCTGTAGTCCTTGAGCGCTATGGAACCAGTGTGTAAATATATATGACAACTAGCCCGTTGGCCAGGATTTGTCAGGGCTGCATATTTTTGCCATTTCCCCTGCTTTCTCTGCTCAAGACCAAGGTAACCTTCACTGAAGTTCCTTGAGATTGGAAAAGAGAATAGGTTCTTTGTTTCACCTTTACCACGAAGGTGTGATCCTCTGGTATCCCAGATCCATTTGAAGATAGTCTGCTATTAAACTCCCCCTTTTTAGGTAAGCTCTGGGACTTGGGTTACAGTTTCTCTTGATATTTGAGGCTGATTGTTCCTTCCCAGCCTGCCAGTTTTCAATACTATTAAAATTCCTTCTGAATATTTTTTGTCTCCTCTGTGACAGCCTTTAGCAGTTAGTATTCTTCATGTGATACTACTTTTTTTTCTGTTTCGTTCCTTTTTTTTTCTGACAGTGTACTTTTTATAGGTTTGAGCCTGATATTTTTTGAGCACATCTTTGAATGAAGAAAGTTTTTCCTGGGCCAAGTATTTGCAGGCTCTCTGGATGGGAAGTGTTCAGGGGAGGGTAGAAATATAGTAGGCATTCAGAATGTGTGTGTGTGTGTGTAGGTGTGTATATGTGTATGAGGGTTTTTTTGGTAAGCTTTTTAATAAGCTGGTCCAAATTAATGATTTTGCATAGTATATCCTGTCATCTCAGAACATTTGTTGAAGAGACTATTCTTTCCCCATTGAACTGACTTGCCACTCAGAAAGCAATTGACCAGAAATGTATGTGTTTATTTCGGGACTTCCGATTCTATTCTATTTATCTTTATGTTGATACTTGTACCAATAACACATAGTCTGGATTAATGTAGCTTTATAGTAAGTTTTGAAATAGGAATGTGTTTCTTCCAACTTCGATCTTTTTCTGATCTTTTGTCTTTCCATACAAATTTTAGGATCAGCTTGTTAATTTCTGCTAAAAAGATAGGGATTTTTTGATAGGGATTGCGGGTGAATCTATAAATCGGTTTTTAAAAAAGATTTTATTTTTTTATTTGACAGCAAAAGAGAGACAGTTGGATAAGGAATACAAGCAAGGGAAGTGGAAGAGGTAGAAGCAGGCTTCCTGCAGATCAGGGAACACAGTGCAGGGCTGGATCCCAGGACCCTGGGATCATGACCTGAGTGGAAGGCAGATGCTTAATAACTGAGCCACCCAGGTGCCCCTATAGATCATTTTTGAAGAGTTGCCATCTAATTGATTACTTTTCAAATCTATGAACACTGGATTTATTTCCACTCTTTTTGGTATTCTTTAATTTATTTCAACATTTTATAGTTTTCACTGTTCAAGTATTATAATTTTGTTACATTTATTCCTAATATTTTTATTCTTTTTGATGCTATTGTAAATAGACTTTTAAAAAAAAATCTTTGTTTTAAGTTGCTCACTGCTGGTGTATGGAAATACAAATGTTTTGTGCATTAATCTTGTATCTTAAAAACTTATTGAACTTACTAGCTATAATAGTTTCTTTGCAAACTCCTTAGAATTTTTTGTATACGAGATCATCACATCAACAAATAGAGAAAATTTAATTTTTTTTCATATCTGGATGCCTTTTTTTTCTTTTCCTTACCTATTTGCCCTACCTAGAACCTCTATTACAATGTTGAATAGAAGCAGAAAGAACAAACATCCTTTCTTTGTTTCTAATCTTGGGGGGAAAATGTTCAGGCTTTTGTTGGAAAGTATGATTGATGTTAGCTGTGGGATTTTCATAGATGCCTTTTATCAGGTTGAGGAAGCTCCCTTCTATCCCTAGTTTGCTGAATATTTTTTACCACAAAAGGGTCTTAGGTTTTGTCAAAAATTTTTTAACTTTAGTCACTGATTTTCGTGTTTAACTAACTTTTTATTCCTTTGATAAATCCCACTTGGTCATGTTGTATAATCCTTACATATATTTGGTTTGTTAGCATTTTGTTGAGGATTTGGGGGACTATATTTATAAGAGAATTTGGTCCCTACTATTGTTGTGTTGTCTATTTCTTCAATTTTGTCAGTTTTGATTCATCTATTTTGAGAGGGTTTTTTAGGTGCATGTATAACTATAATTCTTACATCTTCTTCATAGATTGACCCTTTTGGCATTATGAAATGTCCACTTTAACCACCTGAAATTCTTCAGTAACAATTTTTTCCTGAAGCGTATTTTGTCTGACATCAGTATATACAATCCAGCTTTCTTTTGGTCACTTTTTGCATTGTATATATTTTCATTTTTACCTTCAACTCATTTGTGTCTTTGGATCAAGTGCCTTTTGTAGACAGTAAATGATTCAATTATGGGTTTTTAAAAATTCTTCCAACTTTTGCCTTTTAATTGGTGTGTTTAATCCATTTACATCTAATGCAATTACTGATAAAGTAGGATTTACTCTGCCATATTGCTATTTGCTTTCTATATGTAATTTCCTTTCTGTTTCTCTGTTCTCCCTCAAAATCCTCAAAAATATTAACAGAAAAAGAAATTAATTAATTTCTTTTGTTATAGATAGATATTATCTAGTGTGCAATTTTTAATTCCCTCATAATTTTGGTAGTATTTTAAAATTTTATTTTGCCAGTAGTTGTAATGAGGATAACAATTATAATCCTAAATTATAACATAAATAAAATTATAACAACCTAGTTCAAGTTAATACCAACTTACTTCCTTTAGTAAACAAAACTTTTGCTCCAATATAGATTCATTCACTCCCCCTTCTTTTGTGTGATTATTGCCACTCAGATTACAACTGAACACATTGTATGCCCGTCAGTAGAGATTTATAGCTATTTCTTTATGCAGTTGTCTTTAAGTTACAAGAAAAACAGAATTACAAAAAAATACATATATAGTGTATTTACATTTACCTATATAATTACCTTTATCAGTTTTTTTTATTCTTTATATGAATTTGGGTTACTGTCTAGTGCCATTTCATTTCAGACTGAAGAACTCACTCTAGGATTTCTTTTAGGACAGATCTTCTGGAAAAAAATACTATGTTTTTGTCTTAATTTCTCCTTCATTTTGGAAGGACAGTTACTGGATTAGTTGACTTAGAGGACTTTATTTAGAAGACTGCTTTTAATATTTTATCCCATTGCCTTCTGTCCACTGTGTTTTGTGATGAGAAATTGGATGTTAATATTTTTGAGGATATTTTGTATGTGATGAGTTTTTTTCTCTTGCTGTTTTCAAGCAATTCCTTGTCTTTGGCTTTTGATAATTAGGTTGTAATGTGTTTTGGTATTGATGCCTTTGAATTCTGTTTAGAATTCACTGAGATTTGATGTACAGATCAATATTTTTTTCCATCCAATTTAGGATGATTTTGGACATTATTTCTTCAAATATTCTTTCTGCCTCATCTCTATTCTTCTTTGGGACTACAATTATCCATATATTGGTATGCTTGATGATGTCCCACAGATTTCTAAGGCTCTGTTATTTTTTAAATTCTCTTACTCCTGTTCCTCAGACCAGAAAAATCTCAATTGATATATCTTCAGGTATGAATTCTTTCTTTCACCTGCTCAAATCTGCTCTTGAGCTCCTTCAACGAGCTTTACAGCACAAATATTTTATGTTTCAACTCTATATTTTTATTTGTTTTTTAATAACTTATATATCTTTATTGAGCATTCTCTATTTGGTAAGATATTGTTTTCATGTTTTCTTTCAAGTCTTTAGACATGGTTTTCTTTAGTTATTTGAACATATTCAAAATAGCTGATTTAAAATTTTGTCCACTGGGGCACCTGTGTGGCTCAGTGGATTAAGCCTCTGCCTTTAGTTCAGGTCATGATCTCAGAATCCTGGGATCCAGCCCTGCATCAGGCTCTCTGCTCAGCAGGGAGCCTGCTTCCCCCTCTCTCTCTGCCTGCCTCTCTGCCTACTTGTGATCTCACTCTCTCTGTCAAATAAATAAATAAAATCCTTAAAAATAAATAAACAAAATTTTGTCCACTAAGTGCAATGTCTGGTTTTCCTCAGGGATAGTTTATATTGAATACTTTTTCCCCCCTGTGTGTGTGAGCCATATTTTCTTATTCCTTTCCATGTCTCTTTAGTTTTTTGCTGAGAAATTGACATTTTAAATAATATAATGTGGCAACTCTGGAAATCAGATCCTCCCCCACCTAGAGTTTTTTTTTTCTCTTTCTTGTTGTTGTTGGTTTATTTAAAGACTAAATTATTTTTCAGAACAAATTCAGTCAAATCTGTATTTTTTTTTGGTCATGTATAATCACTGAAGTTTCTGTTTGATTAGCTTAACCTGTCAACTTATGACTGGGCAGTTATTTCCTCAAATGCCTGAAATCAATAAATTTTTCTTTGCCAAAGGGCTCTATGTATGTCTTGGAACTTGCTTTCAACATTCAGGCAAGTAGTTTACAACTAAGGATTATCCTTCTCTTAATGTTTGTATATCACCTCATGATTAGCCAGAGATGAGAGCCTAAAGTCTTCTTAGGTCTTTCCCAAACAGTTTCATAGACATGGACATGTGTGTAGCCTTATGCATATATGTGATTTCTAGATTCTCTGGAATACATTGGAGCATGACAAAACCCTCTATGAACATCTCATTTCCCAGCTTTTTGGTTAGCCTCTTGCTTTCCCCAACTGTTATATACCACTTTGGGCAGCTGTACTGTGCAGTACTTGCTCAGAGTATTTTTTTTCTTTTTTTTAAATTTTTAAAAATTTATTTATTTGTCAGAGAGGGAGAGAGAGAGAGTGAGCACAGGTAGATAGAGTGGCAGGCAGAAGCAGAGGGAGAAGCAGGCTCCCTGCCGAGCAAGGAGCCCGATGTGGGACTCGATCCCAGGATGCTGGGATCATGACCTGAGCCGAAGGCAGCTGCTTAACCAACTGAGCCACCCAGGCGTCCCGCTCAGAGTATTTTTTAAAGACATCTTTGTGGAAAAGGGTGTTATTTATGGATGATCTTTGGGACAGGTCAAAGAAAGACATCCTTGGAATATAGTCTTCTATGGAAATACCAGAGGTCAAATAAAAATATTCTCTGAGAAGATTCTTTGGAAGATCTTGTATTAGTCTACTTGAGATGCCATAACAAGGTACCATAGACTAGGTGCCTTAAACAATAGAAACTTATTTTCTCATGGTTCTGGAGGCTAGAAGTCTAGGATGAAGGTGTTGGGAAATTTGATTTCTTGTGAGAATTCTCTTTCTGGTTTGTAGGTGCCTGCTTTCTTGCTGGGCTTTTACATGGTGTTTGCTCTGTGTGTGCCTGAAGATAGTGAAAGTGAGTGAACTCTGTGATGTCTCTTCTTTTAAAAAAATATTTTATTTATTTATTTGACAGAGAGAGAGAGATCACAAGTAAGCAGAGAGGCAGGCAGAGAGAGAGGGGGAAGCAGGCTCCCTGCTGAGCAGAGAACCCGATGTGGGGCTTGATCCCAGGACCCTGGGATCATGACTTGAGCCGAAGGCAGAGGCTTAATGCACTGAGCCACCCAGGCACCCCGTCTCTTAAAAGGACACTGATCTTCTTGGATCAGGACCCTATCCTTATAACTTTGTTTAACCTTAATTACCTCCTTAAAGCCTTGTTCTCTAGGTATAGCCAAACTAGGAATGTGGGCTTGAACATATGAATTTTTTAAAACTTCCATTTTTTAATAGATCTCTAACTTTGTTCTGTCCTCTCCAGTGACTGCTAAGATGCGGATTTTCACTGTGATTGTGGACTGTTATTTTTTTATGAATGTTATAGAGTTGGAACAGAGGTGGTAGGAACAGAGAAAGTTGTAATGCAGTAAAGCTAACTGTTAGTTCCATGATTTAGGTATTTTTTCCTCAATAAATAATTCCTCAATTTCTACAAAGCATTGGTTATTTCTATAGTTCTAAAAACATTGATTTTGATAATTTCTTCAGCATTTTTTTGTTGCTTTTATGGAAGAGATCACTTTCAGAGGTCATAATTCCACTGTTTTCACTGATAAGCCCTTATTTTAAGTTTTTGAAACAATACTAACATATCAATATGGTACCATTTTCTGTATCAATTGTCTATTGACACAATGATGCTGCATAACAAGCCATCCAGAACACAGTGATATATAAACTAACCATTTATTATTGTACATATCACTTATAGGGTTTGGATTATTTTGGATGAACTTGTCTGCTCAATTCTTCTCTTTTCCACTTGGGTTCATTTATGTCTTATCACTGGATGGTTGTTGGCTGATATAAGATAGCTTCAGCTAGGATGACGGGCTCTGTTTCATGTCATTCTGTATCAGTCCAGAAGTCCAGACAGGCATCTTGTTATGGACTCATGATGGAGGGAAGGAGAGAGAGAGAGAGAGAGAAAGAAAGAAAGAAAGAAAAGAAGAAGAAGAAGAAGAAGAAGAAGAAGAAGAAGAAGAAGAAGAGACATCTAAATTCTTTCTTTTAATTTATTTTTTTTATTTCATTTCTTTTCAGCATAACAGAATTCATAGTTTTACACCACACCCAGTGCTCCGTGCATTGTGTGCCCTCCATAATACCCACCACCTGGCTCCCCCAACCTCCCACCCCCCGCCCCTTCAAAACCCTCAGGTTGTTTTTCAGAGTCCATAGTCTCTCATGGTTCATCTCCTCCCCCCCAATTTCCCTCAACTCCCTTCTCCTCTCCATCTCCCCATGTCCTCCGTGTTATTCGTTATGCTCTGCAACTAAGTGAAACCATATGATAATTGACTCTCTCTGCTTGACTTATTTCACTCAGCATAATCTCTTCCAGTCCCGTCCATGTTGCTACAAAAGTTGGGTATTCATCCTTTCTGATGGAGGCATAATACTCCACAGTGTATATGGACCACATCTTCCTTATCCATTCGTCCTCTGAAGGGCATCTTGGTTCTTTCCACAGTTTGGCAACCGTGGCCATTGCTGCTATAAACATTGGGGTACAGATGGCCCTTCTTTTCACTACTTCTGTATCTTTGGGGTAAATACCCAGTAGCGCAATTGCAGGGTCATAGGGAAGCTCTATTTTTAACTTCTTGAGGAACCTTCACACTGTTGTCCAGAGTGGCTGCACCAACTTGCATTCCCACCAACAGTGTAAGAGGGTTCCCCTTTCTCCACATCCTCTCCAACACACGTAGTTTCCCGTCTTGCTAATTTTGGCCATTCTAACTGGTGTGAGGTGGTATCTCAATGTGGTTTTAATTTAAATCTCCCTGATGGCTAGTGATGATGAACATCTAAATTCTTTATAGAATTTTCTGCTTGTATAAAGTTTGCTACTATGCCTTTGCCAAAGCCAGTCATACATATAGGGTCAGTATGGGAGGATACTACAAAGAAAGTTGATATAAGGAGGTATAACAAATTGTAACCATTATTTGAGTCAGTCTATTACAGATCATTTTACCCTGCATTTTCAAGAATTTCCCCAGCTTTCCAGCTTCCGAGGTTGCTATAAAGTCAACTGACATGCCAAGTTTTGTTTTTTGTTTATTATGATCTCTTTTTCTGGTTGCTTTTAAGATCTTCTCTTTCACTTATGTGTTCTTCAGTTTCACTAAAATATGTCTATATATGGATTTATTTTTATGCTACTTGAAATTTGATGTTTTGAATGTGAGGATTCATATTATTCATTCTTTATAGATAACACTGAACCATTACCTTTTCAAAAAGCCTTTTTTAAAAAGATTTTATTTATTTATTTACTTGACAGACAGAGATCACAAGTAGGCAGAGAGGCAGGCAGAGAGAGAGGAGGAAGCAGACTCCCTGCTGAGCAGAGAGCCCGATGTGGGGCTCGATCCCAGGACCCTGAGATCATGACCTGAGATTATGACCTGAGCCGAAGGTAGAGGCTTTAACCCACTGAGCCACCCAGGCGCCCCTCAAAAAGCTTTTTGATTATCTCCTCCACTTTTCATTTCTCCTTCAGGAAATGACTGGAGGAATGTTACAAGTGCTCATTTTGTTCTCCATATCTCTTAACCACTCTTTCCTATTTTTCATCTCTCTATCACTCTGAAGCATTCTGAATAATTTCTTCAAGTATCCATTCCCCAAGCTGATATCCAATCAGGTGCATCCAAAATAAAGACAGAAGTTCTTGTTTGTTTGTTTGTTTAGTTTAGTTTGATACCATGTAGATCTGAGTATTTGCAATTCTGTGGTTTACAGCGCCAAACCTCTTTGAAATCCCATCAGTTAGGTGCTGCCAAATGTATGGTTATTTTAGACAAAACTGTTAAGTAAATAATACTTCACATGGGCAATTTATTCTGTTTATGTGTACTTCTGGTGTGTGACCATAACCACAAACACATTTCTTTTAATTATTTTCACTAAATTTTAACCTAGATCTTTTTATACAGGACTATTTACTATATGGATTATTCTTCCCATTATGAGACAGTTTTTAAATGTTTTCTTTGGCTTTATTTACTTTTTTTCATGCATATAAATCAGCCACTATATAAACAGATTGCTCCTGGAATTAGTAAAAATTGAGCATTAAATGTTTTATTTTTAATATTTAAGTCATTGTGCATTAATCTGTACTTTTTTCCCCTAATAACTGAGAGCCTTTCACCACAAGTTGAAATTCCGGGGAATACAAGGCTGATTTTACTGAGCAAAAGTCATGTTAACAAGGTAAATCACTGTCCCTTTAATTTTTGCTTTTCTTCAATTTGGTATGCTACACTGGTCCAGGAGCAACAAGAGAATTATCTTCTGCACATATCTTTATTAAACCATGTTGGTGGCTTAGATTTAGTTAATTAAACCAGTAACTTTTTTCTTTACCTGAGAGGAAGAAATTTCAGATTTTAGTACAATTATTCAGCATGATAAATAAGCTGTGAGTGCAGAGTGACCAAATAGTTTGAGTTAGAAAAAAAATAGGAGGGAAATTAGTTTGATTATAACAAATAAATATAAATCATAATGTGGTTTAATCTGTGATGTATTCATCTAATATGTTTTTAAAGTGAAGGCAAGTGTACAAATGATATAATTTAGGAAGGAACAATTCATAAAATTTACTTAGGACTTTGTTTCAAGTGAACCTGATTGAAGTTTTATTGAAAACTTGATAGGTCACCTATAATTTTTACAATAATCAGCTATATAAGGTTCTATGTTATAAGCCCTTGCTTAAACTGTAAGCATTTTGGGGAACACTGAACCAGCAGAAGGATTCAAGCTGTCCGTATTCATAGTTTGGTCTGTAGGATCACAGTTGTTATTTTGTACTGGAGATGGCCAATTTTCAGTCTCATGATACTGGATCTCTCTGTGTCCTTTGGATTTCTTGCTTACTTCCCTTTGAAACACTCTTTTCCCTGTTTCTGTTATACTATCTCCTGATTCTTGCTCACCTTCTTTCATTTCTTCAGCTTCTTTGAACTGCATTCCTTCACACCCTCCCCTCCTTAAATACTGTGTTCTTCGATGTTCCAGCATCATCTCTCTCCTCACTTGATCTTTTCTCTCCCTGTGAAATTCCTCCTGATTTCTCATACAGTTCATATAATAGCAACACCCAGTATGTATCCCCTGCACTTTCTCTTTTCTGTGATCTTGATTCATGCATCAATTACCTCTAGACAAGTATTTGTATATGTTATATAAATATTTGTTAACATACCCTGAACCAAACTCATTATATTTTTCTACTCTTCTGTTTTTATTCCCCTTATTGACAAAACTTGTTACCTTCCTGTATTTTCTATCTTGATTAATGGCAGCATCTTTTCACCTATGTCAGAAACTCAGAATTGATCTTCAATCCCATTCTTTTGTTCCCACTCACAATTACTTGGTCACTCTATTAGGTTCTTATTGTTCCTGTACCAAATTAGCACAAATTTAGTGATTTAAAACAACACAAATATATTATCTTACAGTTCTGGAGATTAAAAGTACCTTATTGTGTCAAAAATAAAGGTTTTGGCAGGACTGTGTTTCTGTCTTGAAGATTTAAGGAATAATCGATTTTCTTGCCTTTTTCAGCTTCTAAATGCTACTCATGTTCCTTGGCTCATGGTCTCCTTTGGTCTTCAAATCAAGTGATGGCTGGCATAGTCTTTCTCATATTGTGTAATTCTGACATCCTTCCACAGTCATGTATCCCTCCAACTCTGACTCTTTGGCTTTCTCTTCTACTTTTTAGGACCCCTGTGATTATATTGGGCCCACCAAGATTATCCAAGATAATCTTCATATTTTAAGTTCAGCTGATTTGAGGCCTTCATGCTATCAGCAATCTTAATTTCCTTGTCCTATTTAAGGTAACACAGTCACAGGTGCTGGGACTTAGGACATACATACATTTTGGAGACCATCATTGTGTTCTACCACATCACCAAATCCTGTCTCACTATCTCCTGAATCTGTTTTTTATTCTGTTTTTCCTGTTACTACATTAGTTCAGACTTTATAAATTATCACTCCGATTAATGCAATTTATTCTAAACTAACTTAATTCTATACCTCTGGTAGCTGTCTCCTCTGGTTCATCTTCTACATAGTTGTAAATTAACATACTAGAACACAAATCTGATCATGCTGCCCCTATTTTAAGCCCTTTAGTCTGACATGCAAGACCATTTATGATATAACATCTGCTATTCCCCTTCCCCGTCCTCACTACCTACTACATTTAATCTTATCAAACAGTTTACCTTTCCTTAAATGTGCCATGCTCTGGCATACTTTTTGGTTTCTGGATATACTTCTTGAAATGCTTATCCCCCAATTTCCCTCCAACTCTTTTATTTATCTGCTAACATCTTCGCATCTTTTATCATCCATCTCAAATATCTCTTCTTTCATGTGTTCTTGCCAGTAAGTCAATATGTCATTTGGACACATATTGCATGGAGCACTGGGTGTGGTGCATAAACAATGAATCTTGGAACACTGAAAAAATAAAATTAAATTTAAAAAAATAAATAAAAATAAAAATGAAAAAATATGTCATTTGTGATCTTCTACCATTTAGTATAATCATTTATTCGTATCCTATCGAATTGTAATGATTTACTTACACTGACCTAAAAGCTTCTCAAAGAAAGGGTCCAAGCCTTACTCATGTTTTCTCCCTGAACAATTATTGTGGAAATTTTTACTGAGCATGTATTATAAACTGGATTACACACTAGGTCCTTTTGAACACAGTTTACCTTTTGATCCTCCACAACCATTGGAGGTAGGTATTAAGCAAAAATAAATCTGGGATTTGAGAAGTTAAGTGACTTGTTCAATCAACACAACTAGGAAGTGTTGAAGCTAAAATTTCAACCAATGTCTCTGCAACTCCTGAGTTGCTTCAGCCTGAGTTAGGAAAAATTTTTGTGATCTTAGTGTGGGATGAGATGACTTCATGGAAAGCCTGAGGGGTAATTATGGCCTCAACATTAATCTTGGTTTCAGCAATGTAAATAACTGTGCCTCAATTGGTACTGTGGGCTTTTGCCTGAAACTTTGGAACACTAGAGAATGAACAAAGCCACTCCATAAAAATTGGGCATATTTAATAGTCACTTTTTTATCTCTCAGGCTGTACTTTACTAACCAGTACTCCATCTACTTCAGGTTTTGGTGATTTATTTATTTTCAAATATGTATTGAGAATATCTTTGTCAGAGACTATGCATACCACAATATTCCTATGTAGTAGGATAGAGTTGGTCTGTGTTGCCTTAGTGCTTACTGGGGGATATGGATAAAGTATATACTATAATGAGGGAAATACAGGGTGCTGTGCAAGTACAAGAGGGTCACCTAATAGTTGTTGGTAGATGGGTAGCATTGCTGGAGAAGACTCTATTGAGAATTGGATATATAAGCAGAGATTTGAAGTATCTGAATAATAATAAAAAATAGATAGTTTGCAGACAGAGGCTGGGGACAAATAGTCAGGGTAGAGGCAATAGTATGTGCAAGGGCCCTGGGGCCAACAGAGAACTTGGCACATTTAAGGGACTCAGATGTAAGGGTGATCCTGAGAGGAAGACTTACTTAGAGAGATAATTACTGATATAACCAATTTCAGAATTATTCTTGACTATGTACCTGAGACCTGTTTATTTAGATCAATTGATATGATTCATGCAAAGTGAAAAATTAAATAAATCTTATGGTTATATCATCTACTCAGTAGCATTTGTATTTGGTAAGGCCCGGAGTACTGTGTTTGGTTAACAATCCTTAATGATCATTCCAAAATTAATTTCACATATTGAATATTCCAATTCTATCAAATTCTACATAGGGTGTAAGAAAGCAAGATCTGGGGAAGAGTGATTTTATTTTTTTTTAATTTTATTTATTTTATTTTATTTATTTATTTTAAATATCTTTTCAGTGCTCCAGAAGGGGAGATTGATTTTAATGATAGAACTGCAAGATTGTACTATAATTAATTTTACTTGTCAATAAACTTATTGCCTCCTTTCTACCTCTTTTATGTGCTGTGTTCTAATTTTCTTTCAGCTTACTTTTGCTCCTTTATTTCTCTTCCCCTCTTCTTCTCCCCCCCGCCCATCATGATCATTTCCCATTGAGTAGTGAGCAAGCAGTTAACTAGGCATGAGAGTGAGGAAGGGAGAGATAAATTTTCCCTTTTTTCTCTCCATCTAGTTACTGCTAACAGTGATCTTTGGTTTCTCTGGTCCCCCAAATCATGAAGCATAAAAATTCACAGGCCAAGCTAGAACAATTTGTATCTTTATTTGAGGCATAAATATGAAGAACAAATAGCCCCTTTAGTCAGCTGTAGTTTTCCTGAAGTTTTCTTGTTCCACGGAGGAGGTATTTCAGGCTTAAGACTTTGAGTATTCATTGCCAAAGTATGTTGTGAATGAAATGGGCAGAAAATTCACTAGTCTCATCTGATTTGCAGACTGTCATGAAGCATGCCAAGTTTATGTTACTTACTTACCTTCAACGGTAAAAATGTAGACCCTTGATTGTGAGGAAATACATCCTCTATTAAGGGTTATCTCCATGTGTCTTAAACATCTTTTAACACAATGACTAGCAATTTTAGAACTTGGCTGATTCCTCATTCCCACATGTGAGTTTATGGAGCAAATTAAATATGACTCTCTTGACCATTTCCAGAATTAAAAACTTTCTAAAATTGAGATTATTATGTTTTTTTTACTTCTTATTAAGTTTTTTATTCTAATTCTGGTATACTTAACATACAGTGCTATATTAGTTTCAGATGTACAATATAGTTAGTTATTGAACAATTCTATACATTACTCAGTGCTCATCACAATAAGTGTACTCTTAATCCCCATGATCTATTTTACTCATTCCCCTACCCACTCCCCTTTGGGAGCCATCAGTTTGTTCTCTATAGTTAAGAATCTTTTTTTTTTTTGGTCTTTTTTCTTCCTTTGCTCATTGTTTTGTTTCTTAAATTCCACATATCAGTGAAATCATATGGTATTTGTCTTTCTCTGACAAACATTTCGCTTAACATTATACTCTCTAGCTCCATCCATGTTGTTGCAAATGGCAAAATTATATTCTTTTTATGGCTGAATAATATTCCATTCTCTATGTATGCCACATCATCTTTATCCATTCATATATCAATAGATACTTGGGCTGCTTCCATAATTTGCCTATTGTAAATAATGCAGCAATAAACATAGGGGTGCATATTCTTTTTGAATTAGTGTTTTCATATTCTTTGGGTAAATACCCAGTAGTACAATTACTGGATGATAGAGTAGTTCTATTTTTAATTTTTTGAGGAACCTACATAATGTTTTCCACAGTGGCTGCACCTGTTTGCATTCCCACCAACAGTGCATGAGACCCTTTTTCTCCACATCCTCACCAACACTTATTCCTTGAGTTTTTGTGTTAGCCATTCTGATATGTTTGAGGTGATATCTCACTGTGGTTTTTTTTTTTTAATTTATTTATTTGTCAGAGAGAGAGTGAGAGCACGAGGGCGAGGACAGGCAGACAGAGTGGCAGGCAGAGGCAGAGGGAGAAGCAGGTTCCGATGTGGGACTCGATCCCAGGACGCTGGGATCATGACCTGAGCCGAAGGCAGCCGCCCAACCAACTGAGCCACCCAGGCGTCCCCTCACTGTGGTTTTGATTTGCATTTCCCTGATGATAAGTGGTGTTGGACATCTTTTCATTGTGTCAGTTGGCCATCTGGATGTCTTTGGAGAAATGTCTATTCATGTCTTCTGCCCATATTTTAATTAGATTATTTGATTTTTGGGTGTTGAGTTGTATAAGTTCTTTATATATTTTAGATACTAATCCTATGTCATTTGCAAATATCTCATCCCATTCAGTAGGTTGTCTTTTAGTTTTGTTGTTTGTTTGCTTTGCTGTTCAGAAGCTTTTTATTTTGATGTAGTCCGAATAGTTTATATTTGCTTTTGTTTCTCTTACTCAGGAGATTATAAAGATGTTATAAAGATGTTCCTATGGCCAATGTCAGAGAAATTGTTTCCTGTGCTCTCTTCTATGATTTTTTTAAAATGTTTTCAGGTCCTACATTTAGGTCTTTAATCCATTTTCAATTTATTTTTGTGTATGGTGTAAGAAAGTGGTCTGGTTTCTTTTTCATATAGCTGTCCATTTCCTCCCAACACCATCTGTTAAAGAAACTGTCTTTTTCCCATTAGATAGTCTTTCCTGATTTGCCAGAGATTAATCGACTATATAATTGTGGATTGTTTCTGGGCTTTCTGTCCTGTTTCGTTGATCTATGTGTCTATTTTTGTGCCAGTACCTTACTGTTTTGATTACTATAGATTTGTAATATAACTTGAAATCTGGGTGATACCTCTGGCTTTTTCTTTATCACAATTGTTTAGGCTATTCAGGGTCTTTTGTGGTAACATACACATTTTAGGATTATTTGTTCTAGTTCTGTGAAGAATTCTGTTGGTATTTTGATAGAGATTTCATCAAATCTGTAGATTGCTTTGGGTAGTACAGACATTTTAAAAATGTTTTTTTAATCCATGAGCATGTAGTATCTTTCCATTTGTGTTATATTCAATTTCTTTTATTAGTGTTTTGTAGTTTTCAGAGTACAGGTCTTTCACCTCCTTGATTAAGTTTTTTCTTAGGCAAATTATTATTTCTGGTGTAATTGTAAATGGGATTGCTTTCTTAATTTCTCTTTCTGTTGCTTCATTATTGGTGTATAGAAATGCATTGAATTTCTATACATTGATTTCATATCCTGAAACCTTACTATATTCATTTATCATTTCTAGTAGTTTTTTTTTTTGGTGGAATCTTGAGGGTTTTCTATAGTATCATGATATCTGCAAGTAGTAGAAGTTTTACCTTTTCTTACCAGTTCGGATGCCTTTTATTCCCTTATCTTGTCTGATTGCTGTGGCTATGACTTCCAGTACTATGTTGAGTAAAAGTGGTCTGAGTGTACATCCTTGTCTTGTTCCTCATCTTAGGGGGAAAGCTATCAATTTTTCACCATTGAGTATGATGTTAGCTGTGGGTTTTCATTTATTGTGTCTGTTATGTTGAGGTACATTCCCTCTAAACCTACTTTGCTGAGGCTTTTTTATTATGAATGGATTTGTGCTTTGTCAAATGGTTTTTTATATTTTCTCTTACTGATGTGATGTATCATTGATTTGTGAATATTGAACCATCCTTGTTTTCTGGGAATAAATCCCATTTGATCATGGTGAATGATTTTCTTTTATTTTATTGTTGGATTTGGCTTGCTAATATTTTGTTGAGGATTTTTGCATTTATGTTCATCAGAGACATTGGTCTACAGTTTTCTTTTTTGTGGTGTCTTTATCTGATTTTGGTGACAGGGTAATGGTGGCCTTATAGAATTAATTTGGAACTTTTCCTTCCTTTCCTATTTTTTGGAACAGTTTGAGAAGAAGAATTCTTTAAATGTCTGGTGGAACTTACTTGTGAAACTACCTAGTCCTGGACTTTTGTTTGTTGATTTTTTTTATTACTGATTTAATTTCATTGCTGATAATCAGTCTGTTCGAATTTTGTATTTCTTTCTGATACAGTTTATGGAGGTTCTATGTTTCTAGGAATTTATCCATATCTCCTAGTTTGTCCAATTTGTTGGCATATGAAATTATATGTTTTTTTAAAAAGTGTGTCTTCCCAACCCTGAATGCCCAGGCTTGGAGACATGGTAAGGGGAATGTCATCATGAGAAGCACCTAGTCCACAAAGGGCTCTCCTTCACCACCAGGTATGAGACTCTTTGCCCATAGCCAGAGACACCATGCAACTAGGGCCACTAGCCAAGATGATCATGCCACAACAGGACCCAGGGAACATCTCTAACCTCCCACCCTGACATGCAGGGGAAAAACTGCCATAACAAATGCCCAACCCTGGGATCACTCTTCATCTTGTGATATAGAGATTCTCTGTCCCCACCTAGAGGCACAGGCATACTGATCTGGGGAAATTTTTTCTTCCACCTGAAGCAGCATCAGCAGAGACCATTGAATTTAGGGACCAAAAACATGAAATATACCAGATTTTAAAAATGGTACTACTTGACCTCTGAAAATTGGTTCTTTTTTATTTTATTTTATTTTATTTTGTTTTTTTTTAAGATTTCATTCATTTATTTGACAGACAGAGATCACAAGTAGGAAAGAGAGGCAGGCAGGGAGAGAGAGGAGGAAGCAGGCTCTCCGCGGAGCAGAGAGCCCGATGTGGGGCTCGATCCCAGGACCCCGGGATCATGACCCGAGCCGAAAGCAGAGGCTTCAACCCACTGAGCCACCCAGGCGCCCCAATTGGTTCTTTTTTAAAAAAAGATTTTATTTATTCATTTGGTAGACAGAGATCACAAGTAGGCAGAGAGGCAGGCAGAGAGAGAGAGAGAGAGAGGAAAGCAGGCTCCCTGATGAGCAGAGAGCCTGATGGGGGGCTCAATCCCAGGACCCTGAGATCATGACCTGAACTGAAAGCAGAGGCTTAACCCACTGAGACACCCAGGCACCCCGAAAATTGTTTCTTAGAACCACAGACAACAAAATTAGTTTGGGACCTTTGTTCCAGATCTAAGCAAGAAGATTGCCTACTAAAATCAAAAATAAATAAGACCCGAATCCTCTAACATATTAGTCAAAATGTCCAGGATACAATAAAAAGACACCCAGCATACCAACTATTATGAAAATCACAACATGAATGAGAAAAAACATTTGACTGATGCCAACACCAACATGAATCAAAGTTGGAACTGTTAAGGATGTTAAAGAAACCATCATGAAAATGATTCAACAAGCAACTAGAAAACACTTGAAATAACTAAACATTTTCAGAAAATTAATATGTTATTAAAAATCAGTGAGGGGTGCCTGGGTGTTTCAATCAGTTAAGTACCCAACTCTTGGTTTCAGCTCATGATTTCATGGGTCATGACCTCAAGCCCCATATTGGGCTCTGTGCTCAGCGAGGAGTTTGCTTAAATATTCTCTCCTTCTGCCCCTCCCCTCACTCATACTCACTTTCTCTCATATATAAATAAATAAATACTCTTTCTAAAAAATCAGTGAAAATTATGGAACCGAAAAATACAATGACAAAAACAAAAATCCTATCTGGAATGTCTCAGTAGTAGAACAAGAAAGACCGAGTATAAGATCAGTGAACTTGAGGGCAACTCAATACACTTTTTACAGTCTGAGTAATAAGAAAATAGACTACAAAATGAGCAGGGCCTTTGGGACTAAAATGTAAAAATCCAACATTCAAATAACCTTTGTACCAGAAGTAGAAGATACATAAATTGGAACTGGAAGAGTACTCAATGAAATAATGGCTGAGCAATTGCCAAATTGGTAAGACATAAATTCATGGATTCAAGAAGGTGAGCAACAGGAGGGCACATGTAATGAGCACTGGGTGTTATATGCAACTGATGAGTCACTGAACTCTACCTCTGAAACTAATAATACACTATATGTTAATTATTTAAATTTAAATAAAATGAAACTAAAAATAAGAAGATGAGCAAACTACAAATACGACAAGCCAAAAGAAATCTATGCCAAGGTACATCATAATTAAACTTCAGAAAACTAAAGACAGAAAAATAATTTGAAAGGAGCTAGAGAGTATTAACATATTGCCTATAAAGAAATAGTGATGGGTTTCTCCTTTGAAATTATGGAGGCTAAAAGAGGTAGAGCATTTTTCAAGTGCTATATAAAAATAACTTTCTACCACAAATTCTACATTAGAGAAACTGTTCTTTAGAAATAAAAGGGAGGGACGCCTGGGTGGCTCAGTTGGTTAAGCAGCTGCCTTTGGCTCAGGTCATGATCCCAGCGTCCTGGGATCAAATCCCACATTGGGCTCCTTGCTCAGCAGGGAGCCTGCTTCTCCCTCTGCCTCTGCCTGCCACTCTGTCTGCCTGTGCTCACTCTTTCTGACAAAAAAATAAACAAAATCTTAAAAAAAAAGAAATAAAAGGGAAAAGTGTACATCATCAGATAAAAGAAAACTAGAATAATTTGTTGCTAGCAGAACTAACCTTAAAGAATAGCTAAAGAAAGTTATTTAAACAGAATGAAAATGATAAAATAATCACAGCATCAGGAAGAACAACAGAAAAAGCAGACATATGAGTAATACAATAGACTATCCTTCTCCAAATGAGTTTTCGAAATCATATGTGATGATCAAAACAAACATTATAGCACCATTTGGTACTCATGATGATGACTTTTAAAGTATGAAGGATAATGAGATCTAAATGGAAACAAGGTTTCCATATTTCACTTGAAGTGGTAAAACATTGACACCAAGTAGTCTGTGATAAGTCAAAAACTGATATTGTACTACCCAAAGCAACCGCTAAGTAAGCTATACAAAGTGATAAATCCCAAGACGTTATAAATAATTCACACTGGACCCTTAGAAAATGTTGAAGTAGCCCACAAGTAAAGATAAAACAAATAAAAAAACAAGACAGAGGAAACAAATGGAAACCAAATAATAAAATGACGGTTTTAAGCTCAATGATATTCATAACTACCTTGAAGGTAAATGTTTTAAACACACTATTTAAAGGGCAGAGATTGACAGAGTAGATTTAAAAAATACAGCCGGGTGGTGGGTATTATGGAGGGCACGCATTGCATGGAGTACTGGGTGTGGTGCAAAAACTATGAATTCTGTTACGCTGAAAAGAAATTTAAAAAAATGTAAAAAAAAAAAATACAACCCAGCTGTATGCTGTTCACAAGAAACTCAACTCATATTTAACCACATGCATAGGTTGAAAATAAAAGAGTGGAAAAGTATAGCATGTAATCAGGAATCAAATAAAGCAGGAGTGGTCATATCAAATACACATAAAGTAAACTTAACAAATAAAATTGCTAGAGTCTCAAAGAGCCAGGTGTGAGGTGAGCTCTCATCCTGACAGGTGTTTTGCATTTCTCTGGTGTTGAGCACCTTCTCATGTACCCAATGCCCATTTGTATGTCTTCTTTGGGAAAATATCTATTCAGATCCTTTGTCATTTCTAAAAATTGGATGATGATTATTATTTTGCTATTGGGTTTTATGAATTTCTGATATTTTTTGGTTATCAACCCCTATCAGATACATAATTTGCAAATATTTTTTCCCATCCTATGGTTTGCCCTTTCATTTTACTGGTTGTTTCCTTTGCTGTGCAGAGACTTTTTAGTTTGGTGTAGTCACACTTGTTTTTCTTTTTGGTGGTTGTGCTTTCAGTGTCGTATCAAAAAATTATTGCCAAGACCAATGCCACAGAGCTTTATTACTATGTGGTTTTTTCTAGGAGTTTTATTGTTTTAGGTCTGATTTAAGTCTTTATTTTAAGCTTGTTTTTGTAAATTGAATGAGTCCAATTTATTCTTATGCATATGGATATTCAGTTTTCCCAGTATCATTTATTGAAGAAACTACCCTTTCCCTATTGTATATTCTTGGTGCTCTTATCAAAGGCAGTTGGTTGACTATACATACATGGGTTTATTTTTGTACTCTATTCTGGGTAGTTGGTCTATGCATCTGTTTTTATGCCAGTACCATATTGTTTTGATTCCTATGTTTTTGTAAATTGTTCTGATTCCTATGGCTTTGTAATATAGTTTGACATCATGTTAATGCTTCCTGCAGACACATGACAGCTTCAGAGTTCAAAATGGAGACCAAGCTCTGTAGGCTGACCTTTGGGGACGTGGACTAGTTTGTATCCTGCCAGGTTTCAGGGCAGACAAGACTTCTGCTGGCCTGCAGCTGAGCTGAGCTGGAGCCAAGTCACAGGGCTGCTTCAGGAGTTTTAGTCAGACTGGAGGCACAGAGGAGTATCTATCCTGCCAGTACCCTGGGTTGACAGAAGTGTTTCAGGACCATGACTGAGAGGGGCTAGAGCTGTTATAGGGCCATTTGAGGATCTGATTTTGGACTGAGATCAGCAAGCTTGTTACTCAAGGCATGGGCAGGCATGGCTCCTTTGGGGTTCCCTGACAGATGATGCCAGGGGCCGGATCAAGGCCAAATGAGGTTCTGGCTGAGTCCACAAGGAGATGTCTGTTTTCAGGACCATAGTCAGTGAGCCTACCACATGGTAATGAATCTGTCTTCTCAAGATGGCCCTCCTTGTTCTTGGACTCCACCAGGGTTTCACAATCAATCTGAATCCCAGAACTCCCACAAAGGCACTCTGTTGGTTGATGGCTGACAAATTACCATTGCTGAGGAGGGATATGAGTAGGGGATCTTCTATTGTACCATCTTGCTGATGTTACCTCTCTCAGTGTTTCATAATTTCAGTGTAGAGGTTTTACACATTTTTATTAATTTTTTTCCTTAGTATTTTCTGCTTTTGAATGCTACTGCAAACAGTATTTTAAAAGTTTATTTTGAAATTTTGGTTGCCAGTAAATTAACAACTACAGTTCTTTTACTGACTTCATGTTCTGTAAATTTGCTGATTAATTTTATAATTGACTAGTTACTTATAGATGAATTAGAATTTTTTAATGTAAACCACCATATTGTCTGCTAGCAAAGTTTTACTTTTATTCTCAAATGTAAACCTTTGTTTAACTTTCTTGCTTTCTTTCATTGGCTTGACCTACAGTATAAGTGTTTCTTTTTTGGAAGCTTAATAGGAAAATGTTCAATATTTCACATTAAGTATGACATTAGCCAATAGGGTTGTATAGATTCCTTTTATTGGGATGAGGAGATTTCCATCTATGTCCAGTTTATTACGAGTTTTTGAAATCACGATTGAGTGTTGAATTCTGTCAAATACTTTTACTGAATCTATTCAAATGATCATATTTTTAAAATTTTGTTACCATGGCGAATTTCAATGGTTGATTTTAATTGTTAAACCAACTTTTGATTCCTTGGATAAATCTCTCTTGGTCATTGTTCAGAAAAGAGTTAACATTGCAGTCTAGAGACTACTATCATTAGGATGTATGCTTGCATAGATGACCAATGGCTGGTATTCAGGAACTTGGATTTTGGGAAGGCTTTCTCTAACTGATAAAAGTGGCTCACTGTGTTTAAATTGCTTGTACAAACAATGTAGTTGTATTGACTGTCTGCTTTTCTTATTGGACTCTGGAATTTTGGTATGTGCTAAGCAGTAGTTGCCTAAGTGATCAGCCCCCAATAAAAAAACCACATCATTAAGTCTCTAATGAGATAGCATTTCACATACTTTGTTACAACTCTCTGCATGAGTTACACATATCTTGTGTTTAATTTCCAGAGAACTCTTGGAAGCTTGTGCCTGGTTTTCTCTGAACTTTCCCTCTTGTGACTTTTCCTTTTTCTGGTATTGCTTTGTATTCTACACCAATGTTTGTGCATGTGCACATGAGGGATATTGATCCATAGTTTTCTTTTCTGGTAAGATTTTTGACAGAATTTTAATATCAGAGATATGCTGGTCTTCTAAAATAAGCTGATAAATATTATTTCCTCTATTTTTGAGACAACTTGTGTAAATTTGGCATTATTTCTTCTTTTTATTTTATTTTTATTTTAAAAAAAGACTTTATTTATTTGTTTGACACAGAGAGAGAGATCACAAGCAGGCAGGCAGAGAGAGGGGGGGAAACAGGATCCCCACCCAGCAGAGAGCCCGATGTGGGGCTTGATCCCAGGACCCTGAGATCATGACCTGAGCCGAAGGCAGAGCCTTAACCCTCCGAGCCACCCAGGTGCCCCTATTTCTTCTTCTTTTTTAAAAGATTTTATTTTTAAGTAATCTCTACACCCAACATGGAGCTCAAATCTACAACCCGAGATCGAGAGTCGCAGGCTCTATTGTCTGAGCCAGCCAGGCACCCTGGAATTATTTCTTCTTCAAATGATTAAATTCACCAGTGAAGACATCAGAGTCTGGGTGTGTATGTGGTGTGTGGGGAGGTATTTTTTAAAATTACATATATATTGTTTACTTAGAAGTTCAGTTTTTAATAGATTTGAGACTATATCTTTCGCGCACCTCTCTCAGGGGAGGGTGTGGGGCGCGTCTCAGGCTCTGATAGCGTGGCGTGGCGCATGCATGGGGACTGCAAAAAGGCTGTGTTTCTGCTGGCTGGCGGGGCTCCCAGCCCCTCCCGCATGCCAAGCGCCCTTAGGAGCTCTTGCTCACGGCTCAGGGACCAAGACCTGGTTTCTCCGCCGCACTCTCTCTGGCTCAGCGCCAGGGGTGGTTGTCCTGGGTCCGGGGATTAATCCCGGGTGCAGTCCCTAACCGCACTGATTCCCACAATTTACCCCCGCGATCCTTTGCTCTTTCAGAGTGCTTTCAACCAGACTCCAAGTTAGTGCTGGTCCCCAGGCACAGGGCGCTCTCGGACTGGGGTGTCACTTCCCAATGCGTCTCCTCTGGTGGCTCCTCCCCCTCTTGTTTCTCTCCCGATCCCAGTCCGGCGTTCCCGCTCCGCTTTACCTGCCCACCGGCGTCTTCTGCCCCCGTAGAGATCCTGATGTGTAGAATTCTGATCTCAGGCTGATTTCATGGGTGAGCGGAGTTCCTTGGTGGGTCATCCACTCGCTTTAGGGGACAGGTTGAAATGGTGCCTCCTCCTACTTCCCCGCCATCCTTGCTGTCATCTTCTTAAACTCACAGTCGACTAAGAGACAATGCACTCTAAGGCAGAAGCTCCTTTCTTTCCAAATTTCTAAATCTCTGAATTATAAAATTAACTGGAGAAAAAAAATCCTCATTAAACCTTAATTATTAAGTTTATTATTGAGTGCTGATTTAAAAAAGGAACTTAAAAATATCCAAATTTGATCCCTTAATTCTAAGAAGAGATTTCCAGCTGAATCCCTTTCTGGTGCTGGAGCTGCATATGTATGGAAATTTTATTTTATTTTATTTTTTAATGCAGAAAGATTTTTTAATAGGATTTCTATGTTCAAAGAAGTATGAAATGAGCAAATAATCCTAAAATTTGTATGGAATCAGAAGAGATCCCAAATCGCTAAGGAAATGTTGAAAAACAAAAATAAAACTGGTGGCATCACGTTACCCGATTTCAAGCTTTACTACAAAGCTGTGATCACCAAGACAGCATGGTACTGGCATAAAAACAGACACATAGACCAATGGAACAGAGTAGAGAGCCCAGATATAGACCCTCAACTCTATGGTCAAATAATCTTCAACAAAGCAGGAAAAAATATACAGTGGAAAAAAGACAGTCTCTTCAATAAATGGTGCTGGGAAAATTGGACAGCTATGTGTAGAAGAATGAAACTCGACCATTCTCTTACACCGTACACAAAGATAAATTCGAAATGGATAAAGGACCTCAATGTGAGACAGGAATCCATCAGAATCCTAGAGGAGAACATAGGCAGTAACCTCTTTGATATCAGCCACAGCAACTTCTTTCAAGATATGTCTCCAAAGGCAAAGGAAACAAAAGCAAAAATGAACT
>PISX010004949.1:0-114045 GCA_004024625.1 Mellivora capensis | reverse complement strand
AACCATAAGTGACTCTTAATCTCACAAAACAAACTGAGGGTTGCGGGGGGGAGGGGGTCGGGAAAGGGGGGTGGGGTAATGGACATTGGGGAGGGTATGTGCTATGGTTAGTGCTGTGAAGTGTGTAAACCTGGCGATTCACAGACATGTACCCCTGGGGATAAAAATATGTTTATAAAAAATAAAAATTAAAAAAAAACATATCTAAAATAAAAAAAATTTACTTGGGTAAAAAAAAAAAAAAAGCAGCCCCACTCTTAGGGGAGTTGGTTCTGAAGCCTTTTACTAAAAGGTGCCTGCGAACTGCTGGGCTCCCTAATTAAACCAGATGGACTGGATGATAGCTGATTAGATTCCTGACTTACCGATCCTCCTTCTATTTACTCACATAAATACGTTGATGAGCCAGAAACCATCTCATTCAGGAAAAGCACCTCGCTGAATATTTTTAGAAAATTAAACTTTTATGGATGACCCAGTCTGTGAGCAGCTAAAATGCCAAAGTCTGTTTCCTGTGGCACTCGGATGGTGGGAGCTTTTAGCAGGGGAGCCGTGAACGGGTCTGTGTCTGCAAATATATGCCAACACAACAGCAACAACAAATTATAGGCCCATCAGTCACTTTGGACGGAGGGAGCAGCACATCACAGCGATGGACACAACCAGGGACTTGGGCACGTCTTTGCTACAGCGGTCTCTGCCTCTCCTAGCTCCGCTGGGTGGCGTCACCATTGTGGATACTGACTCTTCATTCACTTGGCAGTCCCAGCTGGTAATATTTGGGGCTGGGGTTGATGAAGTAGATCCTGAAAAGAACACACACTCCATTAAAACATACATTTGTCAACACATGCAAATACAGGTTCATCTGCCCATGCATAAATACATATGCCTACGTATATCAATAACTGTGCCACCCTCTTGGAAAAAACCCACACCAGATAGTTTTTCAGGCAGCAAGGATCTTAAGCAAACATGGGGTTGAGATTCTTTACTTCAGGGCCTGATACTGACTGGAATCCATATCCGTGCCCTATAGAAGATATGGAGATGGCCCAGATTGGATGCAAGGGAAATTATTCTGTGAACTGCACTGCTTGAGGAGGTTTCTAAGACAATTGTGCTGAGATGATAGAAAAGTGAGTAGAATGTTCTAAAGGTATGCCACCAGATCCATGGTCCTGCAGAAACATCACTGCACTCGAGAGAGGGCACATCTCAGTCCCAAGTGCTCACACTGGCTTTGACCCGTGAAAATTGGTGCAGGTCTGGACTGACTTCCTTAGCTGAACGGCATAATCAGAATTCTGTTCAACCACACGCAAAGAGTATTTTTGACTGCCTGATGGATTTCTAGTGGGTGTTTACTTCCATGGCTATGTAACATATTTAGAACATATCAGATTTACTGAAAATATGGAAGCACTCCCTCTTAGAGTAAAAGCCAAGATCAGATTGCTCTCTAAAGTCACGGCAGGTCTCTGGAAGGTCAAATAGATATAATCCCAGTGTGTAACTTTCTGCTCATTTATTCATCTGGTATTTAATATATTCCTACCATGTGCCAGATATTATTCTAGGAGGAAACAGTGGTTAATAAGACAGACACAGTCTCTTCTTTCATGGAACTTGTGATTTGTGTTAACTAGCCATTAAGTTTGGTGAAAATAGAAATGAATGGCATAGGTAGAACTTGCAAATTTCCTGGGAGATAAGACTCATATTCCAGAAAGCCATCTCCATAGAGTATTGTTATGGACTGAATTGGGTACCCCCAAAAATCCATCATCCCCAGTACCTACGAGTGAGACCTTATGTGGAGATAGGCTCTTTAAAGAGATAATTAAGTTAAAATGAATAGGCCCTTACCCAACCTGACTAGTGTCCGTATAAGAAGAAAAAAATTGGATTCAGATAACAACATATAGAGGGAAGATAAACTGAATACACAGGGAGAAGATGGCCATCTTTAAACCAAGGAGAGAGAACTGTAACAGATCCTTACTTCATAACCCTCAACCTTGCAAACCCCTTGATCTCAGACTTAAGCCTCCAGAACTGTGAGACGGTATGCTTCTGGGGATTAAGCCACCCCATCTGAGTACCGTGTCACATCAACCCTAACAAACTAATGCGAATATATTAAATGCTAAAATGTGGACAGGGAAGGGACTGGCTCGATTGGGCAGGGACACAGCATGAGAGAAGTTGAACTGTTGGTCAGGTTGAGTAGGGAGGGAGGATGGCTTAGTGTTCCTGGAGGGGGAAACAGAGAGAGAGAGAGAGAAAGAGAGAAAGGGAGGGAACCAGGAGGGAAGGAGAAAGATAGAAAGGGAAGGCATTGGAAGACTCTCTTTGTCCCTTGTAACTATCAGCTTGGACGTTTCCTTGATGATGCGATTTAGAGCTGCAGCCCACAGGACAGAAAGCATCCCTAATTCTGCATTTTGATTGTGTCCCAACCCCCAGTGGCCCTGGGGATGTCAGGACGGTATTAGACAGTGAGCGAAGCAATGGAAGTGAGCAGAGGGTGATGCTTTCTTTGCAGTATTGTCCTCTTACTGGTAGGTTCAGTGATAGTGGGTTGACAGTTAAGCTGGGAAGGAAGATTGGGGCATGAGCTCAAAGATGGGGAGTTAAACATGACTAACACTTGGGTTGATGCAGTGCCTTGCTGGTGCTCAGAATTGCCTTGGTAGATGAGATCGCTGCCTTGGGGCTGCTCTTCGTGGAGGGCTCTAGAATGTTGTGAAAGGGGCTAATGGCCTTTAGCAGCAGTTAGAAGTCCATTGTCCCTCAATATATAATGCCATAGCTCCTATTCCTTTCGTTTCTTGAGCCTCCATGCCACTGGTCACCAGAAGGACCTGCCTGGAGGTAGGAGGGCTGGTTCCAGCCTCCAAGAGGGAGGCATGTGGTTGGAGCAAAGGGGCCTCTCACCACTTCCTCTCCTGTCATACTTGCTCATCACTTCTCTGTCTCTCCCCACGTGGAAAACACTCACTGCCAGGGACCATCCTTTAGTTCTCTCAGCATCCTCAGAACCTAGTCCATGCTTAGTTTATAGCTGGCACTCGGTGACTGCTGGCTACAGGGAGAAAGGGAAGAAAAGCAGCTTTCTTTTGGGTCTGGGCAGTACCCCTTTGTGGCATAATGTGGCATAATTCAATATAATTTATGTCATGTGTGGATCCCAGGAACCTCAAATAGAATCTCTCCTTTACCCACCACCCCTTGTATCTGCTTCATGCAGAAGATGACTCCATGGGCTTCTGAAACCAGCCCTCCCAGCTGCACTTGTAGGCCACCAACATCTGGGGAGACCCTTGCTGCTGGAGCTGCAGTACCTAGAGACTGAGACCATCCTTCTCCCCTAGTCTGCCCCAGTCCTTTGGGCAAACTACTTAGGCCACTCTATTCACCAGTGGGACACTGCACCCCAACTCCTGCTGGCTGCACCTCCCTCCCCTTGCCACCAGGCAGCACTGCCTTCCTTCCACTCCCCAGGCCCCGGAAGTTTTTACTAGCTCTTTGATTCTACCTTCAGGACAGAGGTATGAGGGCACAGGGTATGGGACTGAATAAAAGAGCAGGATGACTCTCCCCTCTGACCTTGACCCTGGTCCTTAACACTTTGGCCATTGAGGCTCATTCCCTTGGGTCTGGGGCTTTCCCAGGAAGCTCTGCAGAGCCTCCAGCAATCAGAAAGCCTCCTCACCCCACCCTCCACCTGCCAAACCTGAATCCCAGGGTGAATTCCAGGTGGGCTTTCTATGCCGGCCAGCCCAAGGGTATCCTCCTTGGTGAGAGGCCACACCACATCTTATCCACAGAGGCGTATTAATGTTTCCATTACCAAAAATAATCCATATAGCTCCAGAAAGGCTTGAGCAGAGGATGAAAGCCCTGCAGGGGCGGGAGTCAGGTGGACTTCTATTTCAAACCAGACTGTACCACTTACTTACTAGCTGTGTGACTGTGGACCAGTTACTAAGACTCCTGGGCTCCGTTAAATGGGATAATTCCTATTTCGAGAGACTCTAACCAGTTTACAGGAGTGGAAATATGAAATGAGGGAAGGGCATTGCTGGCAAATAGTAGGCACTAAACCTACCTTGCTTTTCTTGTCTTCCTCTTCCCTTAAGTTGAGAGTAAGGAATAACTCGATACAAATCTCTGACTTGAAACCACCCACTGGTGAACCTCCCCTTGAATATCCTAGCGGGAGAGCCCCATCAAGGGATCCCTGTCCCTGCAATTGGAATGCATAAGTATCTGAGCTGCTTCATACTAACCAGGGCTGAAATTCACACCTGCCCACCGGGCCTCCCAGGATGTGCTCGCAGAGCTAACTGGGCCATCCCTGCTGAGTTCTGTAGCATTCGGTAGAGCTCTTTCATTAAGATGCTCAGAAAGGGCTTCAGATGAAGCTGAGGGAGGTACCACAAGCAAAGTGAGCTGGGCAGGGAGCAGAGGAATGGAAGGGAAACCTCACAAATAAGTACAACCTCTTTGCCAGGAGACCACAAACCAGAGGATGCCAACTTCCTTTCCAGCACCACCCAGAAGTGGTTCATTGCTTTAAGTCTAAGGGAAATGAATATCAACCTCTTCAGGTCTCTTCCAAGCTTGGCAGTTTTCAACCCTTTGCTCCCAATGCCCACTTCCTCTGTTCTACATCATTGCTATTCCTGCATGAGATCATGGACAGCATATGCCTTGTGAGCCGTGTCCCTTGCCTGCATTCTGATGAACAGGGGCCCTCCTGCACCATCACCACCTGCAGGAGACAAGCAGACTCTAGCTTCTAACTTCCATGCTGTAGGACACGAAAGCACAGACTTTAGAATGAGAGCTAGTCTCCTCTATTGGCTGTTCAACTTGGGGACCTGTCATTTACCCCCGAAAGCTTTCATGTCTTCTAAGTGTAAATAGAGCTCATTTTGTCTTCTTCAGAAGTATAAGAATTAAATGAGATGGTATGTATAGGAATCTCATCATCTGATGCTCAGTATGGTTGCTATTTATAGTTGTCCTGGCAGTGGGAGGCATGGCGGGTGTGAGATGCATTTAGTCATACCAGGAATACTCTCCCTACCTTTTAAAACCATATCTATTCTTCATGCTTGCAAATGGCATCATCTCCATATTGTCTTCGCCGTCATCTGCAACCACCTAATTTCCTTTGAATGCGTGTATCCCCTACATTCTGCCATTCCTTGGCCTTGTTGCCAATTCTTCTGAGCAAGTCTTACGTTTCCCCAGAGTGACTGTAGGCCCTTTCAGACCCAAATCATCCTTTGTAGTGAGTGTTTCAGTAATGGCTCCTATTAGTGAATGTCAACACCCGTGTTTGGGCAGGTGAATGTATTAAGGTTGCCAAGTGTTCATGTCATGGTATCCAAGACAGTGTCCTAACGTGTTGAGGACAGCTCAGAGATGGCTGAGATGATGTAGAAGAGGGAGAAACCGTATAACCTCAAATAGAACTCTCAGAGCCATGTCCAGGGGCTAAACTCAGAAAAGGCCAGTTTTGATCTGTACCTTCCCTCTGGGGCCAGGTGATTATAGCTTAAGATGGGTTTGGGAATTTCCATGCTGCTGGAAACATATGAGAACCTTCCTAGTATTTGGGTCTGACAGCAAATGCTGAGACAGAAAAAAATATTTCCATCCATCTGCACTAATCTCTTGTTTCCCTAGCAGTTAGAAAGAGAGGGTGGAAAAAAATAAAGGCTGCATCAGGGGGAAAAAAAAATAAAAAAAAAACACAGCTAAAGAGCCAGGCTTATGCTCAGTCTGCTGCCAGGTCATTTTCTCGTTGGTACAGAAAATGCCAAACTTCTGTGGCTATTGGGTGGAGGTGCTGGGAATATAATCATCTGAACTGTGATAATTGAAGGCATTAAAGAAGAAAGCCCAACTGAAAAACTTCCAGAAAAGCAAAGGCGCTCGGAATTCCAAGCGGGCCACTCTCACCCCTCCAGCCTTGCAGCCACACGAGGAAAAAAACGGAGGTTGGTCAGGATTAGGTCTCCTTCCATGTCCTAAAAGAATCCAGCCATCTGCAGCCTGTGCTCTGTGCCAAGCCAAATCCAAACCCCAGCACCTTTCTACCAATTTACGTGCAGACCTTCCATGTTTGTATGTGCAAATCCATCCATGTGGTACCCGTATCAGTTACCGTGTTTAGGCTGGGACCCCAGGGAACACAGAGCCGATGAGGGCTTTGCACTTAACCTTCAGTTACACAATCTGGGCCTTGTTACCGGGTTGGCTGGAGCTGGCAGTTCCCACTGCTCCTGGAGACAGGCCAGGCTGACAACGTATATCCGTGGATTAAATCATTAAAGCCATCACGGCTTCTTCCCCTTCCTCCTTACTCCTTTCTTGGACCCATTCATAGCCAGAGACATCTCTCTAAAGGAAGAGGCTAGACACCATGTCAGCACCAACACAGTTGCTTCAACCAGCCAGTACTTGGAAGTCTCTGTCTTGTGTATTGTTGGGCAATAAACATGTCCTTCTCGGTCACTTATATTCTTTCCTTGTGGATCTTGGCTCCCGGGACCAGGTGTGCTTGTATGGTAGGGATGGGAAGGTTGAGAATGGTTCAATGCCTTCGTAAGGCCGTCTGTGAACTCACCTGTGAGCAGGTTCCTGTGGAGCAGGCTGAGCCATGCACCCAATCCTATACCAGGCCTTGTAGCAGAGGTAGAAGGAATATTTGTTCCCTGGCCTCAGGAGGCCCACAGTTAGATTAGAAGCTATACACAAACGGGAATTAAAATGAAAACGTAGGGGGGGGGGGGAACACCCAGACACACCAAAATTAGCATGACACAACCTAAGGCAGAGAGGGTAGCAAAGAGGGGAAAGGAGGATTGGGGGCTGAGAACGCTGAGAAAGTGCTTTCTGAAGGAGGTGACATTTGCACTTGACCTTGATGACAAGGTGAATGAAGCTTCTGTAACCTGATAGTTAAGATGAAGACTGAAGAGAGATGGTTTGGTCTTAAATCCCAGCTCAGCTTCTCCCCAACTGTTTGATCTTGGGTAAATTCCTTAATCTCTTTGTTCCTCAGTTTCCCTACTTGTAAAAGGATAATAATAGTGTCTGTCTCATAGGGGTGCCCTGAGGATTCTTTGAAATAGACCTAGAGAGCACACAGCTAAAATGTGGTGATGGTGGAGGTGATGCGGGGCTCATGGGCAAGCCAAGATCAGAACTGGCCGAATGAGAGGAGTGCCCTGGAACATGGGGAACATGACTTTGAGGGGAAGCTAGTGTGTCAGTGGGTCATCTTTCCCAGTCATTTGTATCTGTAATCCCGGTCATCTGTAATCTCTGCCCCCACTTATTAGATCAGATGGGCAGACATCTTATCATCCACCATCCCAACAGGCCAAGGCATCAACTGGACAACTTTTGGAGTGGGTTTTTTTTATTACTATTATTTATTTTATTATTATTATTTTTAATCAGATGGACAAATGTGTGGCCTAAATTCGTGCAAGAAATGCAAAGGCCTCTCCAGCAACTACTTCCTAAGCAGTTCAGGCAACAGTGTGGCTGGCTTTAGGGAGGCAGGGGAAACGACTGGTGCATCTGCTCCTGGCAGCTATCTTGGTCAGAGAGATTTTGTAAGAGCAACATGTTTGTTAAATGTACTATCCATAGCTGATGATTTTATGATAAAGTAAAAAACAAATAAAAAAACTTTCTTTAACTTATCTCTATGGAGTCATGGAATTTTGGAGTGGGAAGGGGTCTCCTAACTAATCTAGTCTTTGTAGCAGTGAGAGAAATAATGGAGCAAGGTAGCTCTGTAAACTGGGAAGAAGTATCCAGAATCTCAGATCCTAGTTTCAGAAAATTTCTTCCTCTTTCCACAGAAGGTATTATTTCCATTTATTTTGGGGGCTTATGAGGAAAATTTTTACAATCCTCACTAACTGCAGGAAAGAAGAAAGGGCAGCCTGTCATATGGCGAGCCCCGCAACCCCCATTTCCAAACCCAGCAGTGGGTGATGATGAGGCCTTAAGTGTTGGATGGGAGAGGAACTGAGAAAGTTGTTCACAGGTGTGTCTCTGCCATAAACGTATATGGCAAAATGAAACCCTTCTCTGGAGGATCATGGAGTCCAGCAGCAGAGGGAAGCTTCAGGATCATTTAGTATTTCTAAAATTCCATTCTACCAGTTTCCCAAGATGTTTAATGGTGTTACATGTCACAGTCCACTAAATTTGGAAATGATCACTTGAGCGACAGTAATAGGTCTGTTGCCTGCAGGAATTTCAGAATCTTTAGTATGCTACCATTATCATTGTGGCTTTCCAAGAAAGGGATGTAAGTGTGAGCCCAATTAATTTAATTTAATTTATTTTGGCCATTGTGTTGTTTTTTATTTTTGTGAAGGACCTTTTTATGTTAAGGCTCATGGCGGTATCGCTCAGCGTTTGTGGTCTGTGGAGCTTCAGGACATTTTGACTTTGTCTAATACCTAAGTTTACAGATGAGGTTTTTGGAGCAAAGTCACTATCAAGTTCATGGTTGAAGTCAGACGTGACCCCGGGCCACCTGAGCCCCTCCTCCAGAGTTGCAGAATTCAAAGAAGGCAGACCAAGCTGCCCATTTTACCTGCAGTTATCCAAATGTTTCAGGAAAACAGTGGTTTTAAAAAAATAGTTATCTTGGTTTCTTTGGATATGTATTTCTGTTTATCACTCTGTCATACAGAGGCAGGTAATCACAGAATATCTAATACAGTCCTCTGTCCAACAGTCATAGAAAGAAAAGGAACACTTAATTTCTATTCCTTTTTCACACACGAGTCCAATAGGATTGGCTCTACTATGGAGGCTGATCACCCTGGTTTTTGTAGTTTCCAAAATCATTCATATAATTAACCTTGGGCTGTGTCCATACCAATCTTTTAGCAGGTACAGTTTTAATAGGTGTGCCCATTTGCAGACTTCAGCAGTGTCAGAAGGGTTTTGATGTTCTGGTTTGTTGGGAGAGAATCGGGCACATGTGGCTCAGAATGGTAGGGGTCTTTACTTCTTTTTCCTGTGTTACCAGCCACTCCACAGGTGCCTGAGCCAAGTTTCTGTGCAAACCTGCTAAGCAGACAGCAAGAATGGTGTCATATTGTGACCAATGTCAAGAGCACTGTTCATACATAGTACATTTTTCAAGTGATCCATTTGGTGGACATGAGCTGAGTTCGGTTTTCTTAATGACAACAATGGCCACCATTTTTGCTTAGCTGTGAGTTACCATGCCCGACATTTAACATATGTTTTATCTCATTTTTCTCTCACGACAACCATTGTTAAGTCCTAGTTACCTGACCTTGAATAAGACAATTTAATCCCTTTGTGCTATGGTTTCCTCAGAGAGGGTTGGGAAGATTGAGTGCAATGAGGTATGATTAAATGAGCATCTGTCTCATGTTTGCATATACTAGGCACTTAATAAGTAGTCATTTATTGGGGCAAAATCTATATTGTATAAGATATTATAAAATCCCACTTTCCTCTCTTTATACCTCTAGCCAAGACAATTAGGCCATAGTAATATTTTAAATAATCCTAGGTTTTGGTAAAGAGGCTGTGGAGCACATTAGTGACTCTTATCAGGATGAAATAGAATTTGATTCTGCATACATGCAGAGGCTCAGGTAATTTGAGTGTGATGTTTAATCCAGGATGAACATCCTTTGGATGAAATAAATGCCATCAGCACTTTAAGAAAGTTAATATTTATATCAAACATCTTCTGTAATGAGATATGATCCTTTGACCATCAGAAATCTAGCTCAGATTTTAGATTTGCATGCTCCCATAGTCAGGTTTCTAAATGTTTTATTTATCCAATTGGAGAAGTAAAGTAGATGCACTATTTCAAAGGAGACAGTGAATCAAAGCGGATCACTAATTATTCCCTTCTCAAGGTATTCTGGTTGAAGAAAATAAAAGAAGACTCTGAAATCAAACATACCGCACAGATAATTTTGAATAGTAGTTATGTTTAAAAAACTCCTTTTAAGACAAACCCTGAAAGGTAGGTGACATAATGTGATTATATTTGGAAACCAAGTGTTTATATTTGAGAGGAAAGTATATCAGTTTACTGGCATAAACACTTAACTCTTTCAGAGTAGTCTCTACCTCTCGTTAGCGCTTCTCCATTTTTTGTCAACCTCCTCCTTTTCCCCATCTAGTTAACTCTTAACCATTTAAGACTGAGATAAAGTGTCATCTCCTCCCAGAAGCCTTCCTCGGCCTCCCTTTCTCCATTTTAACGTTGAGCCCTTTGCCTACCTATATCTCAACCATGAGCACCTTATTCTGAAATAATTAGTATGTGAATCTGTTTCAGCTCCACTGAACCACTGTGCCACGCAGGTCCTGAGCAAAATGTCCTTTCTATCTTTGTTTACCAAAATTACTGGCACAAAGTACGTCTTTAGCGAGTGTCTATTTAGAGGAACTACAAGGGTGCCTGGGTGACTCTGTCCGTTAAGCATCGACTCTTGATTTCGACTCAAGTCATGATCTGAGGGTCTTGAAATCGAGCCCCTCATTGGGTTCCCTGCTTAGTGAAGGGCTGCTTCCTTTGTCCCTCTGCCTCTCCCCTGCTCTCTGGTATACATGTGTACGTGCATACTTGCCCTCAAATAAATAAATCTTTAAAAAAAAAAAGACATTCAAAAAAGATAAAGGAACTACAACAAATCCTAGACAGTGGGCTTTACCATTGCATTGCTGGGAATCAGAGCCAAGGAGTTCAATGGTATCATGGAACTGATGGAACGGTAGCTGAAAGGCTTCTCGATTTGTGTTCTTCCGTGCTGGAGGAAAGATGACAGGCACAATGGAGTCCTCACCTGCCTTCCCTGGCAAAGTTCCTAAATGTGGGTGTTGAGAGGATGTTAGTCTTCTCTCCAACAGGATTGTAGGCTGTGTTCACATTTTGTAAGTGCTCTTGTAGCCCCCACGGTATCTATTTCAGTAATAGGCACATTGTAATAATACCTCACTTGAATTCACATCATAGTGTAGTCAGTCATGTACCGTCTTACGTGTCTGTCTCCCCTGCTCTCCCAACTCATTTTTGAGTCACTGCTGTTCCGTATAGTGCCTGGCATTGGCAAGGATGCTAACAGTCTATGCATGAATGAGCGAACGAATGGTAAATAAATGAAGTCATTTGCATCATACCTTGTAGACTTCCTGGTACTTTCCCTTCAGATCTCACTTGATTTAATCTGTACAGAAACACTATAAGGCTCATATGTCTAGGGTTATTGTCCCATTTCATAGATGTAGAAATTGGCCATCAGAAAGATTCAATAACTTGCTCATCACCTCATATCTGATAAAGGACAGAACCAGGACTTATGCCCAGCACTTCGAGTGCTTGAGGTACAGACTCATGCTCCTAACAAAGAGCTTCCTCTACAGCTTCTAATAGACCAGGTATGTTTGTTGGGTGAAGAGATGGTGGGACCTGCTAAGTTACTTTGCCTGGGACAGAAGGAATAGTCATAATAACAACAGTGGTTACTATTTATTGAATCCTTAAGATGGGTACTCAGTAAATATCAAGCACTTTATACAAGTTGTCCTCACTAACACACTCCAAGGTAGCTACTGGTGTGACTTTTGTTTCCCACAGGAGGAGACTGGAATACAGAATGCTTATGTACCCTGTGCATGGTCCCAGAGCTGTTTCATAGTAGAGGCAAGATTGGAAGCCACACAGTTTGAATTCAGAGCCCCCGCTTTTAACCACTCTGCCATACTTCTTCCCCTGAAAGACCTCCGTTTTCTTCTGAACTGTCATTGTGTTCCTAACAGGCCAACACCTTGGCAGTAATTTTGACCTTGGAAAAATTATCCAACTTACTGGGCCTCTGATGCCTGATTTGTAAAATGAAGAAATTAATATCTACCTTTTAGAATTGTGTGAGAATAAAATGGTAATACATGAAGAATGTGCTTTGTAAGCTATAAAGCATTATACAAATGAAAGTTATTATTGCTTAGTGTGGAAAAAAAGCAACAAGCTATTGTAATAATAATTCGATTGAACAAGTGTTTATCGAGTTCATACTGTGGGCAACGTGTGATCAAAATAAGAGAAATACTTCTATTCATCACCGAACATAATGCTATCAAATTTCCAGCTAGAGAATCTACTTTCCCTGCTTCTTTTTGTTAGAAACCTGGTGGTGAAAATATCTAACAGGAAAGAAAACAAAACCAAGTAAAGCAATCTTTTTTTAAAATTGTGCTGGTGATTACAGTGTGTTTTATAATTTTCTGTTTTCAATAATGTACCACCCTACTTAAAAGCTTGCCTACCGTTATTGTAATTTCAAACATCATCTGGCCCCTTTGGAGAATACATGTATGTAAACTGTTCTGTTCTCAGTGGAATAAACAAAATGGATAAATTGAAAACAGTGCCACAAGGAAGAACTAGAGAGGCATTGAGACTGTCAGGATTGGGAGTCGGCCTTCTTGGTTGGGTGTGATTCCTCCTTCTGACCCATCCTGCCTTCGTGGCCTTGAGTGAGACATGTACAGTGACTGAGCCTCCATTGCTTTCCCAGCAAAATGCAGCAATTGAAATTTTATAAAAATAGTTTATGAAGTCTTTCTCACTCTAAAATGCAAGTTCTTGTTTTATGTTGAATTCAGGAGAATATTTAGCATCTTTTTGAAAATATTTGCATGATAGTTAGGACTAGGAATTTTAAAGTCATAAAGCCAGTGTCCAGTGAAACATCTCTATGATTCCAGTTCGACAGCTAACATGTACCGAGCATCTACTGTATAACCAACATATGCTTTATGCATATTCAGTAATGTTCATAGTTCTAAATCTGAAATCCCAGTAATCTGAAAAAATACATATAAATGGGGCGCCTGGGTGGTTCAGTTGGTTAAGCCTCTGCCTTCGGCTCAGGTCATGATCCCAAGGTCCTGGGATTGAGCCCCGCATCGGGCTCTCTGCTCAGCAGGGACCTGCTTCCCGCCCCCCACCTGCCTCTCTGCCTACTTGTGCTCTCTCTCTCTGTCAAATAAATAAATAAAATCTTTAAAAAAATACATATAAATTGAGATTTCCTTTAAAAACTATAATCCACATAAATGTGGCAAGTCAAGGCAAGAAATAACTGGAGAGAAATGTCCAGGTTTGTTTTTTTTTCAGTCATTACCAGTTGAACTACAATCTGCCAGTCACTAAATGGTTGCAAAGAGAAACAAAACTGGTCTCTGCCATCAAGGAGCTCACCATTCCACTCAGAATATAAGAACTGAATAAGACTCATAAAGTACTTGAGGGTCCCAAGAGAAAATAATTCGTTCTGCCGGGGGAGTTCTAGAAGCTCCAGAAGAGGTGACGTTTCTCCTGAAACTTGGAGGTTGAATAGGATCTCCCCTTGAATTTGTTGGCAGCGGTCTGCTTGTTCACTTCTGTTAAATCTAGTAGACACCCCACATAGGTCAGTAAGTATGGAGAGCAGATCCAGTGGGGACCAAATCAGGACCCTTCTCACAAGACCTACCTCCACAGAGTCAAAGCTTTCATCATTCATGAATGAGGAGGATTGGAGTCCTACCCATAGGTGTAAACAGAAAGTTTCCCCTTTGAGTATGTCCAGATACGTATCTTCTAACCTGCAGGGCTTGAAACTATCCTGAAAGTTCCCACAGTCTCCAGAGAGCCTTCTCATCCTTTTTGCAAAACTTGTGCTTGTGGCACACAATAGATGGTATGAAGTGGAAGCTTGATCAGTTGATTTCACTTACTAAGCAAGGTCGGATAGAGCTGTAAGGAGCGGCCGGGTGGGAAATTTAATGCTGGAGATTTGCAGGAGTGTGTCAGTACCATTTCTCACATCCCACCACAGGGTCTGTGGTAAAGGCAACATGGCGCCAGGTGACCAGGAGTAGGTTAAAAGCACCCTCTCCGGGCGCCTGGGTGACCCAGTCTGTTGAGTGTTGGACTCTTGCTTTCACCTCAGGTCATGATCTCAGGCTGGTGAGATAGAGCCCTCCGTTGGGCTCTGCGCCAGCATGGAGTCTGCCTGAGATTCTCTCTCCCTTGGTCCCTCCTGCTCGCGTGCTCTTGCGTGCTTTCTCTCTCTCTCTCTCTCAAATAAACAAGTCTTTAGAAAAATAAAAAATAAAATAGAAAGCACCCCCCAACCTGCTCCTTGTATCCTGCAGTGGCGTGTCCAGCACAGGGTTCATATGAGGCTGCAGCAATTAGAACAGAAGTGGAGGGGTCTCTGTGTTGGTGCTTTGTGTGCCCACACTTCACAGCTGCTCTGCGATCCAGTCCAGAGCGGCGTGGCTTTCTCTTGTGTGTAGTAACACTGGGTGCCAAATGGAGTGGTGAGGGAACACTATTTGGGCAGTTTATTTTTACATGCTGAGTTTTTTTCCCCTTTAGCTGTATATTGAGAGGTTTTATCTCTGTGTGGCAGTCCTGATAAACAGCCTAACTGGAGAAGCCAAGCAAGATTGGGACTGGCAACTTGCAGCATTTACATTGTGGATGGTACGAGACGATTTGGCTGGCCCCAGCATCACGTGGGGTTCAGCTGCCTCGCCACAGGAGGCCAGGAGCGTCGCAAGGGAGAGACCATGACTTAGGTACGTGTACTCCACCGTGTAGCAAAGTGCGTGGCACATGCCGGGTGCTTCGGGGATATTTGCAAGAGAACGAATGACTGGACAGAGCCATTCTCCTGTACTTCATCGTGCCGCTTTCGCTTAGAAAGGCTGCTTGTTCACGGCTCAGAACACACTTCAACTCAACCCTGCCTCTTCTCTGCTTGCCTATTAAAATCCTCCTTCTCTAAAACAACTCTCGGACAACTCCAACCTTTATAGATCTCTTCCTGCCTGAATTATGGTATCATCCCCTTTAGTACCCCTCTTTTGGAACCAGGGGGGAAAATAACCAAGTTCTAGTTTCTTTTTTTTTTTCTTTTTTACAATTTTATTTATTTGAGAGAGAGAGAGAGAGAGAGAGAGCACATGAGCAGGGGAGAGGGACAGAGGTAGAGGGAGAACCAGGCTCCCAGCTGAGCAGGGAGACCCATGCAGGGCTCGATCCCAGAACTCTGGGATCATGACCTGAGCCAAAGGCAGATACTTAACTGACTGAGGCACCCAGGTGCCCCACCAAGTTCTAGTTTCTGATTGTTTATATGAGTTTGAGTATCATGACTTCTTTTTTTATTGAAGTATAATTGAACAATATTACATTAGTTTCAGGTCCGTAACATTGTGATTTGACAATAATAAGTATAGTTAGCATCTGTCACTCCACAGAGTTGTTACAAATTATTGATTATATTCCCGATGCTATGTTTTACATCCCGATGACTTTTCTATTTTATTATTGGAAGTTTGTACCTCTTAATCTCCTTCACCTATCCCCCACCTACCTCCCTCCTTGCCACCAGCAGTTTGTTCTCTGTGTTTGAATCTCTTTCTGATTTTATCCGTTTGTTCATTTGTTACGTTTTTAGATTCCATAGATAGGTGAAGTCTTATGATATTTCTCTTTCTCGGTCTGACTTACTTCACTTAGCATAATAGCCTCTATGTCATCCCAAATAGGAAGGTATCATTCCTTTTTGTGGCTAAGTAATATTCCTCTGTGTGTGTGTGTATGTGTGATTGCACTTGTGTGTGCACTGCAACTTTCTTTATCCTTTCATCTGCCGGTGGACACTTGGCTTGCTGCCGTAATGTGGCTATTGCAAATAATGCCTCAATAAATATAGGAGGGCATACATCTTTTCAAATAAGTGTTCTTATTTTCTTCAGATAAATACCCAGTAGTGGAATTATTGAATCCTATGGTAATTCTATTTTTAATTTGGGGGGGAACCTCCATGCTATTTTCCATAGTGGCTATACCATTTTGGCACAGGGGCTCCTTTTTCTCCACATCCTCGCTAACACTTGTTTTTTCTTTTATTTTTGATACTAGCCATTCTGACTGATATGAGGTGTTATCTCATTGTGGTTTTAATTTGCACTTCCCTGATGCTTAATGATGTTGAGCATCTTTGCCTGTGTTTCTTAGCCATCTGTATGTCTTCTTTGGAAAAATGTCTATTTAGGTTCTCTGTCCACTTTTTTTTTAATTTTTAAATATTTTTTTTAATTTCTTTTCAGCGTAACAGAATTCATAGTTTTACACCACACCCAGTGCTCCATGCAATGTGTGCCCTCCATAATACCCACCACCAGGCTCCCCCAACCTCCCACCCCCCGCCCCTTCAAAACCCTCAGGTTATTTTTCAGAGTCCATAGTCTCTCATCTGTCCACTTTTAATTGGATTATTTGTTCTTTTGGTGTTGAATTACATGAGTTCTTTATATATTTCGGGTATTAACTCCAATATGGTGTGGTACTAGCACAAAAATAGACACATAGATCAATGGAACAGGGTAGAGAGTCCAGAAATAAACCCACTCTTATGTGGTCAATTAATCTACAACAAAGAAGGCAAAATATACAATGGGGAAAAGACAGTCTTTTCAATAAATGGCCTTGGGAAAACTGGACAGCTATGTGCAAAAGAATGAAACTGAGCCACTTTCTCACAGCATACACAAAAATACACTCAAAATGAATTAAAGACCTAAATCTAAGACCTGAGACCATAAACTCTCTAAAAACAAAACAAAACAAAAAATCTGAGAATTAATGTCTTGGACATCAGCCTTAACAATATTTTTCTGAATCTGTCCCCTCAGGCGAGGGAAACAAAAGCAAAAACAAACTACTGGGACCCATCAAACTAAAAAGCTTTTCCACAGCAAAGAAAACCATCAACAAAATAAAAAAGCAACCCACTGAGTGAGAGAAGGTATTTGCAAATGACATATCCAGTAAGGGGTTAATAGCCCGGTTTCTTGAAAGCAGGGAGTAAGTAGGGCCATGTCTTTATACCCCACATGGGGGAATGGTTGTAGGGGATGAAAAGAATCTGGAGCTAGAATTGGATCCAAATGTGTGACCTGGTTCTGTCCCTTAATATTTAGATGATCTTGGCCAAGCCACTTAACTTCTCAAAGCCTCGATTTTCCCATCTTTAAAGTAGGAATAAATAGTGATTGTCACAGTGAGGTCAAAAGGATTAAATGAGGTTGCTTATGTTTAAATGTCTGGCATAAATTAAGTGTTGTTGTTACTTATCCCTGACAGAGGCTAGCACTAGCTGGGAGCTTCATCTATTTTTAGTGACTATTAGTTTAGTGACTGAGGAAATGAACCATGAAGAGTATTTTGCCTTCCAGAAGTGACTCCTATAACTCATTTGTAAATGTTGTCATTTTGGAGTGGAAAAAAAAAAAAAGGATTTTGTTTCTTTTAAATGGATGCTGCGTTGCATTTGCATCAAAGCAAAAGGAGAGAAATGTTTTCATTCAGTTTTATTTTTCTTCTTTAACACCAGTCACTAGTATTTCTTGGGTCATGTTTGCCTGGGAATAAAAAATAGGGTCTCCAAATAGTTTTGTTCTGGAAAGAACTTGAATCCCTCACCTTCCCCACTATCTTTTAAACATCGGGGCATGGGGTGCCTGAGTGGCTCAGTCTTTGGGCATCTGCCTTCGGCTCAGGTCATGATCCCAGAGTTCTGGAATCAAGCCCCGCATCAGGGTCTCTGCTTCGCAGGAAGCCTGCTTCCTCCTCACCCTCTCCCCCTGCTTGTGTTCCCTCTCTCGCTGTGTCTCTCTCCGTCAAATAATATATAAAATCTTTAAAAAAAAAATCTGGGCGTATTTCAGGTGAACTGGTCATTTTGGCTGCCTTTCACATTCCCTGTGGCTCTCGGTAGTGTTAGATTCTGAAGCTACTGCTGCTGAAAACAGCAGAGTGGACCTAATATCCACCACCAGAGATGCCCATGGGGGGTTGGGGGGTGGCATTACTGCTGCCTGTTGACTAGTGATGCCCACAGGTGGCTGCCCCCAAGGCTCTGAGACTGCCTGGCCTTCAGAGGGCCTCGGCCTTTGCAGTATCTGCCAGTACCCTCGCTTAGGTACCAGCTCCCACTACAGAGGCTGCTGGCAGCAAAGCAGACACCATACCCTGGGTTTCACTAGGGGCCACTCATGGTTTTGGGGAAATTGCTCTTGTTTATTCCATTTTTACTCAACCATGCAATTGTGGCTGTTCTTCCACGAGGCACAGGATAACTGGGACAAAGAATGCACTGCTCCACTCAGAATCATCCCTCCTTCTGATCCTGGCCCACTCGCAAAAGGTGCATTTTGAGTCATTCTCCCTTTAGAAAATACACCTCCTTCCTGGAGCCTCCTTGACTCCTCCTGCATATAACGCCCAGCAAGCGTCCCCTCTCCTCCAGGCCTGCCTGAATCCTTGGGTGAGCCCTACTTGAACTCAGAGCAGGGACCCTGCTACACCCCTGACTCATCAAAGCATCTGACTGGTGGGAGAGCTCCTGACCACCATTCCCTGGGTGGAAAAGGGGCAGGAAGCAGACCCAGTTCATCTCATGGATTGGAAGCTGGGTTGACAACCAGGTTTGCCTCTGGCTCTTTTTGGCCAGTGAGGTGACTTTAGGTGGCCCCGGCTTCCCCACAAACAGAGGGGACCTCGCGTGTTCAGGGCTCGCCACATGCACTGTCACAGACAGAGTGCACGGACCAGTGTGAATCATTTTCGTCTGCCCCTGGCCTGAACCACTCCTTTTTCTTTCTCCCAAATATAGTTTTGACCGTATCCCTTTATACCTATGAACACTTCTTGATGGAACATCTTTTTGTGCCTGTGACCAGGGAGTGGGGGAGGGGCGTGGATTAAACGGAAGGGATTTGAAGAAAGAGCCCCTTTTCTCCCCGAACAGTGAGGAGCCTTATTTCTTCTAAGTAGCTCTGTTCTTGGCAGTTGTTGCCTGGAGAACCTCATTCTTTCCCTCACCTTCACATCTGCAGCAGCCATGATAGAACAACGTTTCCCCCTGACAGGAGCTTGGGCGAGCCACTGTCGCCTGGAGGCGAGCCAGCCCCGTGTGCTGGCCAGTTGGCACCACCTGCCTGTGTTCAGGAAGCCAGCGTTCTTCTCCGTCCCCAGAGATGTCAGTCCTGTGATGCCGATTCCCTCCAACAGGAACCTTGGCATACTTACTTCCCTTCAAACAGAGAGAGGAGAATTCCTATTCCCCGCCCCCATGACATATCTTTTTATAGGATGATGAGCTTGGATTTTCAGAGAGAGTGTGGGGAGGGGAATGCCGTTTTATAGGTTGTCCCTCCACCCCGGCCCCACGTTGCTGGATCTGCTACATATATTCCGTGGGAACCTCTCTCCCCCTGCCTGAAAGTTGACCAGTCCTTGGTCTTTTTCATTCCAAAACCGGAGCAGGCTGTTTGCTTTCCATTGGTGTTCCATCCTACACATTGTGCTCATTCGAGCATGTGTCCCGTCTCTGAGCTGCAGACCCTGTGGAAACTCTGACGTGTGTGCCTTTTGCTAAACTCAGGTCACTGTCAGTGGGGGTCTAGCCCACATAGGCATGGAGCAGCCTCGGCCCTGGGGTCTGGTGTGCGGTTTTCAGTGCATTCTGTGGCCAACATATTTCTAGCCTCCTGCAGGGACACCCATTGGAAAAGGTTTCCTACCCTCAAAATGCGGGCTTTAAGAAATCTGGGCCATGCTGTTTACCATGCACAGTTTTGGGAGTTTTCCCACCTATAGCTGTGTCCAGTGAAGCAGTAGGTGCCGAGCCCCTCGTGGGGCATTCATCGAGGCTGGCTGGGTCTAGAGCAGGCGGCCTCCTTCTAGTTGCATGGAAGAATCTCCTGGGGGCTTTTAAGTAATACTGATGCCCAAGCCCCATTTCAGACCAGTTAAATCAGACTCCTGGGGAATGGGAGTAGGGTGGGCCAGGCTTCAGGAATTTTTAAAGCTCCCCAGGTGCTTCTCATGTTCAGCCTGTGTTGCAATTCTTCAATTTATAGGATTTCCCTGACAGCTAGATGACCTTGTGGGAGTGTGAGCACGCGCATGTGTGGTTTTCCTTTCACCGTGATGGTCGGCCAACCCACCAGGGCAGAGGCCTCTGTTTTATTGTTTGGTTGGCAAGCAGCAATGATGTATTTATCCTCATGTTATAGACACACTTGCTAGGTCCCCGAGATAGCGACTGTGGTTAAATATGTCATATATGGAGAATAGAGACCAGTGCTGGCTCTCACCAGATTGAGAACCTCTTCAGCCTTCCCCTCGTTAGCTCTATCCTCTAAAACATTGGCTGAACCCTCATACTGAAAACAAAATCATGTCAGAACCCTGATCAAGAAATAATATCCCCTTTTAAGTATGACCTTGATTACAGCAAAGAACAAGAACTCCTCGGAAAAGTGGCTACAGGAGCCAGAACGAGATGGAATAGATCAGAAATGACACTCTTAAGCTAATTTAAAATGTGAAAAACATAAGATATGTGAAAAATCAAATTCTAAGCCTGGCAATCAGTCTACTTTGAAAGTATCCTGCAGAACCTAACCATCTGGGTTTTCCCCACAATACTGTAGCAAAGTCACCTTACTTCTTAACCCTAGCGAGTCTTAAAATCAGAATGTGCTGCTGGGCCCAGCTCTGTGGACTTGGATTTGGTCATGAGGCCAGCAAAGATGGATACGTGTACCCTGCCTCCGGTTTTTTCGATTTGGGTGGAGCCGTCTCAAGTGTGTGCTAAGAACAGAAAATTGTTCTTTGGCTATCCCACAAGAAAATCTAATAAATTTGACCTTCAAGGAGCTGCTACTTAAACTCTAACAGGACTTTGTGGGCTTGATAATATTAATAGCCTTGTTTATTTCATCCTGTGTAAGGGCAGTGGGGGCCAGTCTTACAGTTTTGAGTTTTGGTGTCTATTTCTCTCTCGTTATGCTCAGCTTCCCTTGTCTACCCCCCACTCCCCAGTGTATATCTCTGTTATCACTTTTGCACATAAATCTAAAGATAAAGACAGTGAGTGTTTTGAAGGAGGATAGGGAGACCCAGGCTACAGAGAAAACGTGTGTGTATGTGTATATGTATGCACATAAGGTACACACGGTGTTCTAACAGCTCAGCACTGAGCATTGTAGGTAACAGGAAAATTATTTTAACAGGTAATGTTATGAACTGATTACAGGTCACTGCTCACATGAATGTATGCCTGAGGCTATGTCACTAATGTGAAGCAAAGTACAAGACATGAGAAACCTAAACACATACCTTTTTATTTGTGGGCAAATAATTGCAGAAGATCTTGCTTAACATACATATGAGCCTTGTGAATAGAAATGTAAACAGAAGCCTGATTCTCAAATTTGAAAATTAGCAGTAGAAGAAAGAGCATTGATTTTGGATTTCATCTGACATGGGTGTATATTCTAGCTCTGCTGCTTACACGCTGGGTGGCCTTGGGCTTGTGACATGAGCTCAATGCAACGCCGTTTCCACATCCAGTTGTAAGGTTTGAAAAAATCTACTGTGTGCTGAGTACCTGGCCATTACTGGGGGCTCCGTAAATAGTTCTTTTTACCATTAGCTATGGCTTTTGCCAGTATTTTAGTTTTCAGCCAGATCCATCATGTAAAAAAAACAAAATCAGTGCTTCTGGAAAATTAAGAGGGATCTTTCCAAGATATTACAGATTAAGTTTTCATTCAGCCATTTAGGAAGGAGGGTTCACTTGTAGACTTAGCAGGTTTTATGCATAAGAGCTGTGTCTGCTCACTGAACTGGTGAATGATGCAAAAATCGATGATTAACTTTGTAAAAACTGCCTCCTAATAACTGCAATGCCACTTATCACCAGTATCAGGGTCTCTCATCTTTTTTTTCCAAGAGCAAGCATTTAAAACCCGTCCTTACTTACAGGATCTTTGAAGAGAAAAAGATAAATCAGTGATGAGGTTGGGGGGTGGGGGGTCTTGAGGTTACAGATGTGAATGTGCTGAATGACTCATAATTGCATTAGAAAAAGTGAGATAAATAATCCTCATCTTATGATCTGAACATTTTCTTGAGCTCCGAAGTAAGTACTCACCAAGGAACTAAAAATAAGGCAGAGAAGTCATTGGGGATCTTCCAAGAGCACCTCCAAATGAGAACGTAATAGAAACTGGCTACTGTGTCCAGGTAGGACCATCAGCCTGGGCAGTGCCAGCATCAAGGTCCACTGTTGACTCTGGCACTGATCATCTTCACTCCGAGTGCCTTATAGCCCTTCACCCCATTTTCCACGATGTTGCTATTCAGACCAGCTATTAGCTTGAAGGTAGAGTGGGGGTCCCAAGAGCTAAATGGAATCATAAGTTGCCAACCCATTAAAGAATTTGCAGAGATCAAAGTATGGCCCAGTTGTACCATTTAAAAGCTTTAGCAGCCATTATGTCCAAATCACTTTTAAAGACGATAATCTTGAAGACCAGCGAGGTGAAACCACTTGCCTGAGATCACACCTCTGGTGAATTCTGTACTCCAACATTTTTGGGCCTTTTAGACCCAAACTGAAATTAACCATAAGTTGAGCTGAACCTGGCAGGTCTCTGCTGCCGCAGGGGCGGTGCGTGTAGTTGATCACCATACTGCAGGGATTATGACACGTTTGGGCTCTGCAAGGTCAGATTCACAAGGGAGGCTCATTCCTTTTTACGTAGTAAGTATAACTCGTTTTCCTATAGACTACCACTTCTGTCTTGTAGGGCTGTCACAGGAAGAAAAAAAAGTCAGGGCAATTCCCCTTAGTCAACATCCTGTGCTCTTCTGCTTTTATTCCTTTGTGTGTTTTAAATCATTTATTAAGAGAGTGTTTATGTACAGTAAAATTCAACAGCTTTAAGTATACAGTCCGATGAATTTTGGAAATTGTGTACAATCCTATAACTACCACCGATCAATATATAGAACACTTGGCTCCTCCTAAAAAGCTCCCTCGGGCCCATTTGCTCTCCATTCCCTCGGGTGACCACAGATCTGCTTTCTGTCACTACAGTTTTGCTCTTTTTCTAGAATTTCATATAAATGAGACCATGTAGTACATGAGCTTTTGTGTTCACCTTTTCTTCTCTTAGCATCATGTTTTTGAGACTCATCTGTGTTGTGGTATGTATTAATATTTCTTGGGATTGCTGGAGTCCTAGGGAGCCATATTCCATGGTATATAGGATATAGGACACACAGTCCGTTTATCCACTCACCAACGCATGGCCATTGGCTTGCTTCCAGTTGGGGGCTATTGGAAGTCATCTTGGCTGATCGTTTTATCCTTGATTTCTCCTAGGGACTTAACTTCTTGACCCAGTCTCTAATTGTTATGGTCTTCGATTGTTTGTCATCCCCAGCACATGAAACACTTTCACAAAATGCTGATGGGGTGGAGGTGCTGTTCCTCATCCTCCCATCTGTGACTTCAGAAGTGATCTACTCCTCTCAGAGTAGCAACCGGGGCCTAAAGCTGACGTGGTGGCCTCTTTAGTCTGCTATAATGTAATTTACCATCATGACAGGCCTTCAGGGACACAGCAGAGTGCACCAAAATGCAGTATCCGATATTTATAGTAAATAGAGTTGAGTGGCTTTTTATCCTGCCTTGTGGAAAAGTGCACACACTCTGTTTTCCACCCATTCTAAGTGCTCGGGGAGGGACCAGAGGGAGGACCCGTGGGCGAAACTGCCCCACGCCCGTGCGGCTGCCTCGGAACAACCTGGGCTGAGTTAGCACTTAGACCCAACAGGAGAGAGTCTCCTGAAAAATGGGTTGTCCCCTGTTATAACTCACCGTAATGAGTGGGGAACAAAAGGTTGTGAAGGAGAGTGGTGACTGATGGCCGACACGGCCGCCCCGTGCTGCAGCTGGCACAGCTCCCGCCGGCAAAAGGCATAATCTATTACTGCTCCAGGTCGCGTAGTGGTAAATGAACACTTACGGCCGCTATGGCAACTGGATTGATTATCACAGCTACCTCAGGACCAGCCTGGCCCCGTATTACAAGTGAGCACATGCATGCGCCCCTGCCCTGCCTCAGTCAGAAGAACGCCTCCAAGGCAATTTGTAGAAACGAGAATCTCTGAGTATGCCAGGTCCCTCTTCTCCAGCTCCCCCCAGCCGCTGGGGAGTCTGGGCGAGGCTGGCCATGGACCATCGGGCCTCGCCAACTAGAGAGGTAGGGCCACCCTGTTAAGACAATGTCTGGCTCCTTGTGACGGTAGGGTAACTGTTTGTTGAATACGGTCACACGCATGAACGGAGTGGATCCCTGAGTGGAAGGCCCAGCCAGCTCTGAGACGGTGCTGAGGGCAAAGTGGGAGGTGAGGGTGGGGAGGTCAGAGTGTTTGTGGGGAGCTGGAATGCCCCACTGGGAGGTCTGACAGAGGGAAAGAAGGGAAGCCAGACCACGTTGAAATGGACCAATGGGCAATGGCCTGAGCCAATAACGTTGGTCAAGTCGTTACCAGTGACTAGACTTGTACATGTTTCTGAAAGCATGTTCTTCATTTAAGAAGTGCAGGATGGGCCAATTCCTTTTCTCTTTATCTACAGATATTGACTGGAATTAATACATAAATCTCTAGTTTTTCCAGTAGCCAAAGGAGAGGGAGCAGTCCCTGTCCCCATTGGAAGGTTTAGGCAGAGTTATGATAATGTTCTAAATACACTCAATTGTTATTTTTCTTTTTTCCCAAGATTTTATTTAAAAATGTTTAAATGAGTTTTTTCTTGTCTAGTTTGTGCAAGTTGATCTAAATACGTACCATCAAGGGTAGAGGGGTGGGTAGCGTTAGTGGTGCATTATCTTTCTATTTTGGTTGGTAGAAGATTTACTCCATGGACTTTAAATATGAAGGTGTTCTAATTCTTTGCACATGACCCCTAAGCTAGACTATCCACAATGGTAACTAAAGTGGCCACCACCTTCTCTGGGACTGTGTTTGAACATGGCATGCAGCCTTTCCTTGTAGGATCCTAATGGCATGGTATGAATTATAATCTAATTGTGTGCAATGGAATGATATAGTGAAGTTAGACCAATATTTCTCAAATTTTTCATCACTGTTGCCTTCTAAGGACAAATTATTTTTCCTAATTGTCCTCCCCATGTGTTGTGTGTACCCCTGTGCTAAGGTACATAAAAAGAGTAAGATTTTTTGGCAAGAACCAGTTTTCACCCCTGTGGGAGTGATATTAACTCTCCGGAAAATTCATAAGTTAGAAAAACCTGGGGTTAACTCTTTTTCTGCCAATTCTCTGAGCCTCACCTTCTTCCTCACCAGCAATAGAGATAATTAATATCCACTTAATAGGATTCTGGGACACCTAAGAGGCAATTAAGAGATGTTCGTTATCATCACTATTACTGTTATTTTTACTCATATATGTTTTCTCATAGAGTATCTTGATTGGTCCTAATTATGAACTTCTGAGGTATGAGAATTGATGTAACCCTATTACAGATATTATCCCCCCTTTACTGATAAGATCACAGATGGTCATAGTGGTTTGGTGATTTGCTCGAGGTCGTGCAAATAGTAAATTTGTTGGAGCTAAGACTTGAACCCAGATTCAAGTTGTAGTTCAGAACTCTCTCCTTTGGAGCTCTGTTGGCTTCACCTTGCTGCCTGTGGTGGCGCTAGGTTTTACTGTGTTGTCAAGATCCAAGTTGGAATGTGAGGAATTAAAGAAATCACCCATGAAAATAGGCTCTAAGGACCAATCATACATTTTCTGCCCCCAGTGTATAGAGAGAGAATTATCAAGGCTTTGAACCAAATGGTCACACCCAGTTTCAGGAAATCTGTGATAAGCTTTTCCTGTGTTGCCTGGTAACTCATGGGTTTAATGAAGCAGAATTTCCCCAAGCTTGGGAGAACTTGGCTTTCAAGCTGGATGAGGGTGAGTCCGTTCTCACCAAGATAAAGCCCTTATGAAATGAACAATAATAATCACTCAGAGAGGAAGGAGTTCTGAATAACTACCATGTTCAGGCTCACTGCTGACTATCTGGAAGCATTGGAGAGTGCCTGTGCTGGGCCTGGTGTTCCTCTGAGCTCAGTGCAAGGCTACGCAGCAGAAGGGGCAGTTCAAGGGTGTTAACCAAAACTTTGCCATTTGACAGCTGTGGTGCCTCAGTTTCCTTATCTGCAATCCAACATGAAAACACTCCCTACACTGTCTGGCCCATGATAAGTAAATATTTACAATTGTTATTATTAGATGAAAAACTTAAGACATACACCCCTCTTATCACAAAGTGTAAGATCTAATACTGCTCCTAACTAATCATCATACCCACCTCGACACAGCATTTAATCTTTATTGAAGTGGTTTTACATGAGTGGTTGTGGAAACAGAGTCGTTGGCATCTGGAGATTCCTACCATCCTCCCCTGCCCCATCGAGGCACTTGTCTTGTACATTTCATCAACATCAACTGCTCATTTTTTAATTAGCTAAGAGATATTCAATTCTTTGCACATGAAAAAAGAAAAAGCCCTTGTTGAGAACAAGGGCTTGTTTTCTGACCACTGCATGGTCAAGGGCAGTGCCTGTTGCTAAGGCAGGGCCATCCATATCGGTCATTCCACATGGTTGCTCTCAGGGGTGGCAGATCCACTGTGATCTGCACTTGAGGTAGTGATGGTGATGAGAGAATGTTAAGGCAGACGTTCTCACTTCTGTAGCTACAGAGGCTGAAGGACTGACAGGTGCATGAGGAATGCTGTCTGCTTCTCCATCCAGGCTGTTTCTGGAAACATACCCCTGTGCTGCTAATAACAGCAGATCCCTCCAACAGAGCCACTCCACGGGTTGCCTAGCACCAGGCTAAGCCAAGAACTGGATGAGAGTAACCTCATGTGTTCCAGCTAAGAGAGGACTGTTGTGAGCAGCCAGAAGGAAAACTGTGAGGAGCCAGGCAAGTAATGTTGCTTCCAGAGATGGACCTGTCCTTTCCCCAAAATGGCTTCCTGAAGGGCCGTAGATACCGTGGGGACATCCGTTGGGCTCTCATTCTGCTGGAACTCTGCATGGATGTTCTGATGATGACTTGGTCATGTGCAGACTTCCACGTGGCCAGTATCACCATGGTGAACCCGAGGCTGGGTGACTGCAGGGCAGTCCATGTGGGGAAACCCTTGGAGGTGACCCAGAAACTTGAGCTGGTGATGAATTCATCCATATTGGTTTACCCAGTTCCAAGAGATTTGGGTTCAAACTCCCTTTGTTATCATTGTCTTTCATTCATGGCAAACAAGAGTATTTTCAAAAGGGGAAAAGCTGAGCGTCTTCTGGGAAGACACTGCCTGCCCCCAGTCTCAAAGGGTCGCATTTTGCTGATCATTGGTGCAAAATCTAGCTTGTGAAGTCCACTGTCTCCAAATCAGTGAAGGATGAAGCTACCAGTTTGAGTCTGATGTTTTATTTATCTGGACTGGTAGTTTTATGTATGGTGTGTTTTCTCTGTTTGGGCCTCAAGGCTGGTTAAGCAAAAGGCAGGAAACATAAATAAGTAATAGACAGACAGGGCTGTCCATTTATAGACTTTCAAAGATGACCTGGTTTTCTGTTCCAATGTAAGCATTAGTGTTGCATTAGAGTAATATGCATTCGAGATGTTTTTGCTAGTGCATTGGTGGTGATAATCAGGAGAGACATATTCATGTTCTATTTTTATAATAAAAATTAAGAAACCTCAGGCTGCACCAGGGGCCCTTGTTGGCAGCGTGAAACCATGAGCCTGAGCAGTCCATTTTCCTCGGGTTGTGTGGGATCATAGTGTTCCTTTCTGCTCTTCTCCAGTTTCTGGTTATTATTAAACAACCCTTTGTGAAGGATTAACTCTGGCTTTCCTCCCAGTGAGGAGATGTCTACACAAAGCCAGAATATCCAGCCAATTGCAGGCAAACGGGTTATTTGGTATAGTACAGGAACAAATAACTGGTTGGCCAGCCAGTTCTTCACTTTCTGATGGCCTCTCTTGGCATGGAAACAGCCTTCAGTAGTACATGGTGTAAATGCTTATGAGCGTCCCTTTAGCCATTCATTCAGAAAATATTTCCTGAGGGCTCACTGTGGGATTCATTATTTTAAAATGGGGATAATAATAGTACCTACTGCATAGAATTATGTGGATTAAATGAGTTAATATGTGTAAAGGGTTTAAAACAGTACCTGGCACACAGTTAAGGATTAGTCCATATGAGCTTGGCTGTGGAGTTCGAGTTTTATTTTATAGGCAAGGAAGAGGCAGTGAAACCAATGGTATAGGCAGATGTGTCCTTATAGGCAGATGTGTCCTTCCAGAAGGTGGTTTCGGTGGCAGAATAGAGGGCGGATCTTAATGGGGCAGAGCCCGCAGGCAGGGAGAGAGCCACATATCTCTTGTCCAATCTCTTACGACTTTCATTTACCTTTCTTGCGATCACTTAGACTAGTACTTCTCAAGTGTGACCCTTGAACCAATAACATCACCGAGAATCACCGAGAATTATTAGAAATGCAGATTCTTGGGCTGTGTCCCAGAGAGACTGAATCAGACTCTAGAGTTTTGGTCCAGCAATCTGTTGCTTTAACAGGATCCCCCAGGTAATTCTGTCCTTGCTGAAGTTTGCGAACATTGATCGAGTCTTTGGAGGGAAAGTGGAAAGGAGAGCTTTATTTAGAAACTCTTTCCCCCCCACACCCACCTACTCCCACACATGAAGACACCACTGGGTCAGCATGGGGCAGGCGCACAAGCTTTGAGGAGGGTCTCCGTGCACAAGGCGTGCCAGGTGGCAGTCTCCTTGTTAGCTGGTCACACAGAAGCAGGAGCCTTGTTAACACAGATCAAGGCCACCTGTTGAGCACAGCAAAAACCAAACCTCAAATCTCTGCCTGGCTCACTGCCAAGAAAGCACTGTGACCCACCCCTGTCAATACATATGGTGTAGAGCCAAAGTGGTGTTATGCTAAGTAGGTGTTTTGTTTCCAGAAAGACTGTTGGCTGCAAGGCTCCAGTGTGCCTCCCATCACATTGAGAAATGAAGAAGCCCAGGGACTCTAGGCTCTCCTGAAGCACATGCTGCATCTGGGCTCTGGGAGTCTACGTGCACATACTCGAAGATGTTGGATGGCCCACAGAAAGGAGCGCACCGAATGCTTCTGCCCTTTCCCATATGAAAACCTTGTGGCTGGGCTGGTTTTTATCACTGACATGCAGCTACCTCTGGGATGAAATACCACGGCTGTAGATAATTCTAGAACAGCCATCTCGATCTTCTAAATTTATTCATTTTTTCATTAATACAAATTCACATACTCTGGCATGATGGGAAATAAACCAAGAATAGGACATCCACTGTCCTCACCCCCACACTGTCTTGGGGAGTAAGCCATCCAGGAGGAGATAGAAGTTACCCACACAGGTGCCAGCAGTTCAGAATAATGTGCTATGTCAACAGGAAGGTACAAACGGTGCGTGGGATGAGAAACCAGAGGGTCTTCCTTAGAGTGATCTGGGGAAGCTGCTTGGCAGAGGAGGTAGCATTTGATCTGGGTGGAATTTCAAGAGATAGAGAAAAGGGATCTCAAGTAAAGGGAACTGAAAGAGCATGATGGGGGAGGGGGTGGGAAGCACACATACTCAAGGGAAGAGCAAGGGGTCCAATTTGCCCAGGACACATGCTGCAAGTAGTGTCCTAGAGAAAGATGAAGCTTGAAAGATAGATGGGGCTTTGAATACCAAATCCCAGGCCACGATGTGGACCTGATTGCCTAGGTAAGGAAGCTGGTGGAGAGTTTTTGTTAGGAGGTTGGTGTGAGCATCATGGCGCTAAGAAGCAATTGGGCTGAGAATGAAATTGGGATGGGAAGGATTTGAGGTGACTTGCTCAGGGGTCTAGCCATAGGAAGCAGAAGACTCTAGGTTGAAACTAAGTATTCTGTGTTCACAAGTTCATGGCCGTGGGAGGACACCTGGATATTCCTGGAAAGAAGGAGGAGGGAGCTTTTAGATTAAAGGATTCCCATGTAGAAAACCATCACAACTCTCCATGGATTGGGAGGAAGAGAGAAGAGCCACTGAGTGTTGTCAGCTGCTTTTCTGGTCCATTCTTCTTGGTCACCTGTCAGAGAAAACATTCCTCCCTTTATAGATGAACACCAGAGGTCCTCGATATCCCATGCTAGCCAAGCCCAGAGCATCTCAACAATGCCACAGAGCCTTGGCAAGGGGCTGAGTCACAGGCTTGGTTCTGACTCAGAGGAGTCGGAACCACCTACTGAGTCATTTGCAGGAGCTGTGGTTTCCTGGGAGGCTTCCCAGCCAGTTACCCGCCCTGCCAAGTGGCTGGTAGCATGCAAGATCTGAAGGGAGCCACACATTCTCTGCGCCATGGCTTCAGGCAAACGCAAGTTGCACATCTCAAACTGTTGCATGGAAATTATTTCCTTGCTCTGTATAGAGAAACTTGGCACTTGGTGGTAACAGATAAACAGAAGAAACATCTTTTTACTCCCTGTTAGTTATTTGATCCTAAGGAGGTCTCAGTTTCCCCAACAATGAGTGAAAAATTACTCATGAATGGTTGTGGTTCCTGAGAGAAGTGTTGGTTCCTAATGATTTCTCCTTAGGAAGGTCCAAAATGTTCCATATTTTGCAAGAATTTGGCATACTAGTTGCCTGAGCGTTCTGGTGGAAATGGAATTTGGTCCATGTCTGCGTATACCTTTATTTACTGCCACTCAAGCAGCTCTATTTTCTCAGCTCTCTCAGATTTCTCCACAGTTAGTAGTCTTAGAAATTTCAAGTACCGTGAAATCTTTCCACTCAAGATACCATAGTTTGTTTTAGAGGGTGAATTCAAAGATATTGGTACTGCTATATTCTTCCAAATAGAAGTTACCACTCTACCCCCACCATTGGGTCTTTGTTTTAATGATGATATCTCTGGATTCAGTATTCTTCTAGAGATTGCTTTTAGAACTCAGGATCAGAACAGGTCCCATTGGTCCTGTCCAGTCCCTAACTTCCAGCACAAAAGCATGAATTTCTAACAAGTATGAAGCTGGAGTCCCATGCTAATACAGAGGTTAATGTGGCTGCCTAACATTGAGCATATGTTGACCTAATGAATATTTAGCCGGAGATCTCAGCCCACAGTTTGGGGTCTAAGCTGTTATCATTATAAGGCAGAAAAGCTTGGAAAGAAGGTTGTGATTTTTGCCAGACCGTGTCCGTTCTAACCCTAACCTATATGGAGTTCTCCTGTAGCTCGCTTGCTCTCTCTCTCTCTCTCTCTCTCTCCCCCCCTACCTCCCTCTGTATGTGTGTATGTGTGTGCTTGTATGTGTGTGCAGAGAGAGGCAGTTTTGGCCCTGTGCAAGATACCAGGAACATTACATCTTGGTCTCGGCCACACAACTTCTGATTACCAGTGCCTATTTTCTGGAGGCAAAATAATGCCACTTGATAAAAAGAAAGGGGAGTTGAATGTCAGAGACTTATAAAGGTCCAGGAGTCTGGGAGATTGGCAGAGCTATCCCTCTGTAAGATGAAGCCATGCATCTCCTTTCTTTAGCTGGACCTCCTGCAGCTCTGAGCTGGGGTTCTGCTTCCTTGGGGAGCCAGAAAAATGAGTTAGAAAAAGAGATTGGGTAGGGATTAGATGTCTAATTGAGCAGAGGGAGTCCAGTGAAGGCTGGTGGGCTGCTCCTTCACTTCTGGAGTGGGGTCTCTGTGCCTTGGGTCAGGGGCAGCGGTCTCCCAAGGCCTCACACCACCATTCCCCTCCTGGGCCTCTCTGGCCCATGTGAACATATTTGCTGCGGCAATCAGACACACCCTTCACATTCCCAAGCAGAATTTTCTCACAGATGGGGAGTTCCACATCAGACCTTGACCAATCGTATGGCTTTCTCCCTCACCCTTTAAAATATATTGGGGGTGTCCCCTCTCATAACACTGTAAAGTGAGAACACCAATGGCCCTTTATCATCAAAGAACAGAATACTTTCCACTTCTCAGTGGAAACTCAGTACCCATCTGACTTGCAGCCTTAAGGAAAACGTAAAGGGCCTCACCTAAGCAAATGTGATTTTAGTTCGTACTGTTGTGCCCTACCAGTGTCTGCACTGGGCTAAGCCCTGGGGCTCAGAGATGAGTGAATTCTGATCCCTCATGGATCTCAGTCTCTACAAGATAGCAGGGGAGTGGGGAATGAGAGTCACACACACTAAGGTGACCACAAAGGTGGCGGGGGGGGGTCCCACCTCCACAAAGCAGAGATAGTAAGACATCTACCTTGGGCACTTAAGGAAGGAATTTAGAATTCTGTGTTCTCTCAGTGAATTGGAGATGACTAATGAAAAACCTGTCTCAGTAATTCCAAAGTAGGGAAGGAACATCTCATGTCTGGAAGTGTTCAGAGCATTAGCTAGGGGAGGACAGACTTCTGGCCCCTTGCTTCTTTAGGTGTTTTCTGTTACAGTCCCAGGGCTTTCTTAAAGCATTTATCACACTGTGCCATCTGGCATTGGGTCACTTGTGTGTTTATCTTCTCTCCCTGTATTGGGAAGGAAGGGACCTCATCCTGAAGGACCAGGGCCGTATCTTATTCTCAGAGACCCCCCCCCAAACACACACATATCCACGTAAAAGCTTATGGAATTGAATCTTTCTGTTTCCCCACTTGTGTAGACCTTGGGAACAGGAGGTGGGAGAATATGTTTCTCTGGCCTCCTATTCCAACCTGATGAAATAGGTCACACACACCCCAGGGGCTTACCGTATTCATTTGTGGCAAAATAATGGGGAGTGGGAAGAGACTGGTATGTCAGGTTTCATGTGCCTATTGAGTTTTTCAGCCTGTACCTGCTCTCCAGAATTCAAATGTTCGCTGATTTGCTGGAGCTGTGCTATCCAATATGGCAGCCGCTGGCTGCATGTGATGACTTACATTTCAGTTAAAGAAGATTAAGAAATTCAGTTCCTCTCTCACATCAGCCACATTCCGAGTGCTCAGTAGCCACAAGCAATTATTAGATACAGTATTTGTCAGTGCAGAGTATTTCCATCTTCATAGAACGTTCACATGGACAGCACGGGGGGTGTGACATTTCTCCCAAGCAGCATGTCTTGATCCAAAGTGTGTGCCATGAATTGTGTTAAGCTGAATTACTTGACAGCAAGAGCTTATGAAAATACACATTCCTAGGTTCCTCCCTAGATCTCCTGAATCAGAATCTCTGGGAGGGAAGGGGTCGGGAAAACTGGGAATCTTTTCACAAGTACCCCCAGATGGCTATTAGCAAAACTCACATTTCAGGATCAGCACTCCAAGGGAAGCCAGAAGTTGAATAGCAAAGCTGGAAAACCTCCTGGTACAGCGATTCTGAGCATCAGATGTCTAATAGCACTTTCCACTACAGTGTGAGATTTCCCAGCCCAACATTTCCAAGAGTTGTGTGACTGGAGCTCCCAGATTGCAGCTGAGGGCACTGTCTCAGGAATGTCCTGGCTGTGCTTCTACCAAGCAGTAAATAATGAAGAAAGAGGCTGTCCTAGCATTATCTCCCTTTCTCCTCTTGCAGACCAGGAGGATGGAAATAACCTCGCTGCTCCCCTTGAGCATGTTTGAATCACAAGTACCTTCCTCTAAAATAAATTTATTTCCTGCTGCCTTCATCCAACAAAGACCAGCCAGTGATGAATACCAGACTTCATAGCTTATTTGTCAAGGCAGTACACCTGTGAGGATTCCCGCGGAAGATAAATTTTGGTTTGGGGGAGGGGGACTTGGAGGAGGAGGGACCTGGCCGGGAATAAATCTTAACATGTTGCACCAGACGGTGAATGAGCGTTTGCCTCACAAGGCTCGCCCTCCTGACAAGGTATGATAAATTACCCTCTGTGTTGACACCTTCATTGGGTTATTTATGGCTCATTAATTGAACCGAAAAGGGGCCTTGTAGACCCAGCAGGGGCACCTTACAATGCTCCTCCAGTGGACCCAGCTCAAAGAGAAGAACAAAGGAGGGCAGAGGGGGAGGGGGCACACAAATGTGTCTGCTTCTTGGCTGGAGACACTCTTCACCAAAGATTTCAAGATGTGTTTAAAAAAAAGAAAGGAAGGAAGAAAAAACCTTGGGAAGTACAGGTGAGCATCTCTGGGGATGATGAGCTGTGCACCTCCCAGCCAGTCTCTGCTGGTGTCTGGTATCTTCTAGAGACTCCTGTGCCTAGAGCTCTGCGCATGATCACCACTGAAGCTTTAGACTTGCCCTGAAGGTCAGCACGGCACAATGAAGACCATCAGAGGACCCAGACACAACGCTAGGTCATTCGTACATTTGCTGTGGGGCATTGGTGGGGGGGTTGGCACTCAATCTCTTTGAGCTTTGAATTCTTCCCTTGTGAAGTGTGGGTATCAGACTGGATGATCTCAGAGTCTTTTCTAAACGGTGTAAGAAAACAAAGAACACTTCTCTCCTCACAGCCCATTGTATTGATTTAATGCCTCCATTTCTGGTTATTAATGATTAGTTGATTCATTTGGCAAATAGTGTTTACAGGGATCCTGCCATGTATCAGGTTCCCAGAGGGGAAACATAGCCTTACCGGGTCTGTATGGCCTTGTCAGCTTCCATGAGCATTCAGTCTAGAATTCTGTTTGTATTTTCAAGATCTGGCTAGTACTTAAGGAGGAATTGAATCCTTAAATTACATACTTCTGGGATAGCCCCTTATCATAAACTCTCCTTTATTTGATAGTAACATGCAGTATTTCCAGCTATCATGTGTGGAAAGTGATTTCTCCAGGGTGGCTCTATGATCCATGACTAAGTTGAAAAGGCTCTCATATAAAGTGCCAGGTGTTTTCACTGTTGCTGTTGCCTTCCAGAAGGTTCCATCCTGTGGAAAGAGCTTCTGAATGAAAGGAATACCGGCATGGTTTTGGTTGTTTATCTATCCATTCATTCATTTCATCATTCTTCTATTCCATCAAATTTTATCGAGTGTGTACTCTTCATCTTTGTGTCAAGATCTTTGTTCACAAGGTGAGTCAGAGACAAAATTCAAGAATTCAAGGAAATTACCCTTTGGTGGAAAGCAAAATGCACTCCACAATCATTGAGTACTATTACAGAGTCATTCTCTTGGAATCTATGGGAGCATATGGGGGGAAGCATAACTGTGCTGGGGGCTTAGGGAAGGCTTCCAGAATAGTTAAGTTGGGTTTTGAAGGAAGGCTAGCTATTTTCTGGGCAAACAAGTTGTAGAGGATTTTTCCACATAGAACAAAAGAATGTGTGTAAACAGCACAAGTATGTACATCAGCTGTTTCAGAAATCACAAGTAGTTTATTCTGATTGGAGTTGAGTATGAATTTAGAAGATGGGAGGCAAAGTGTGGAAGATGGGGCTGGAGTAAGGCCAGATCTTGAAGAGGCTCATGTGAGATGTGGAGGAGCCTGAGCTCTGCCCTGAAGGCCATGAGAAAGATTTGAAGAGACTTACTCAGAGGAAAGGTAAAGTCAATATTTTAGGGAGATCCTCTGGTGCCAGGGTGGAGTGAGCTTTCTTGTCTAGGAGATTGGGGGAGGAAAAACCTGCTGGATGACTATTGCAGTAGTCCAAGCAGGAGAAAATAAATGGGCCCAAAGCAAGGGCATGGCGGTGAGGGTGGAGAAAATACAGGACTGGCAGCCAGAAGCCCTTGATTCTAATCCTTCTCTGTCAATATCCACTGTGAATTATTTGTTTTCTCCAAGACATGTGGACTGCCCTGTAAAGTGAGGACATGTGACTAGATGTTCTCTACTCTCACTCTGACATTCTGTAAGGATTGGGTTTCCTATCTGTAGTTAGAAGTGGGGAGAGAGAGGAAGGTACAGGGTCAGTATTTAAAATTGAGAGAAGTTTTATTTAATAATGAGGGTTGGCATGCTCATCAGCTGCACCTAGCTAAGGATATGGATGGGAGGTGGTGGGGAATGATTCAGCTGGTGGTAGGGCAAGTTCTTTGCCTCCCTTCCAAAACCTACCGAGAGGGCTTTCTTAGGACTCATCCAAAGCATGGGGTTTGTATAACCCACATTCTGCTTTAGGAATCCATCACCTGGCAGCTAGAAGGGAAAGCACTCGGGAGAACTGGTCCACTCAAGCTAAGTACTTTCTACCTCATCAGTCAGGTGAGAAGGATGAGCGTGTCTGGCGCTTATATCCTCAGAAACTCATTTCAACCATTTGTAGAGATCTCTACTCTTTCTTTTTGCCCTCCAGGGTTGCCTATGAAATTCTTTTTTTTTTCTTGCCCCAAAATGAAAATAATTATTTTTCTGATATTAAAAAAGAACAGGCTCATTGTGAAGAGTTCAAAGTCTTTTCTTTTAAAAAAAAAAAAAGTTACAGAATAGGGGAGCCTGGGTGGCCCCTTTGGTTATGCGTCTGCCTTCAGTTCAGGTCATGATCCCAGCGTCCTGGAATGGAGTCCCGTGTCAGGTTCCCTGCTCAGCCGAGAGTCTGCTTGTCCCTCTCCCTATGCCCTGCTCATTCTTTCTCTCTCAGTCTCCCTCTCAAATAAATAAACAAAATGTTTTTTTTTAATTACAGAATAAAATTTACCTAATGTCTCAAAATCCATGTAATAAGTTAATATGTCTGTAAGGATCCTTCCAGCTATCTTCTGTGTGTGCAATAATCTGGATATATTGACATGAATGGGCTATATCACATAAACTGTTCTATACAGGCAGTAATATCTTGTGGATATCTTTTGTGATGTAGTTTATGCATCACCATTTTTGTGACACAGCACTTCATCAGTAAATCATCATGTGTTCAACAGATAAATCGGTATTAATGGACATGTAGGTTGCTTCCAATTTTTCTTTTATAAACAATATGAAGAAGATATTTTTACATATACATTTGTGCATTTGTAGAATTATTTCCTACATTGGAAGCTGTAAGGACAGAGTTTATGTACATTTTCAAGTTTTCCTACATATTACCCAACATGGTCTCTGGAAAGATTACCATCATACCTAAAATGTAATTTAATGTTTTCCTTCACTGGAAAGCCAGGGTCCCAGGGGTTGGAGCTGGGGCAGGATTGAGGCTTGGGAAGTTCCATGGTCTTCCCTGTGACTCTCTTCACCAAGCACTCCTGAGTCCATAGGCCCAATGAAGGTGTGAGACTTTGCCAAGGGCTCATGGAAAGTGGTAGAGAGTCAGGGTGCCTGCTGATGCCAGGGTGCATTCCAGGATCTCCTCCAGGGTGGCTGACCCTAGATTTTAGGACATTTGGCTTCTGAAGAGCAATGTGTCACTACACAGACAAGCTATATGAAATGCAGTTGGAGAGAGGCCTTCATGAAAATAGGTGTGTACCTGTGTGATATACAACCTTCTCCAGGCCCCAGTGTGATGTTTTCTGGTCTCTGAGATGGCAGCCCTCTGTCCTAGATGTTCAAGAGCAGTTCAAGGTCAATATACTCCATCCTGTCCTCAGGGTTGCTTCTTTCCATGCATTTCAGACCATGTGGGCCAGATATGGCTTCAGAATTTTCGGTCATCACCTGGCACTGTGTGATGAGCTTGAGTAGAATTCCCCAATCATTTTGTCTCCATTCATGACAAGCACAGAGTTTCCATCCCTTTATTCCTTGCTCTTTTATTCAACATATATTTCTAAGAACTTGTGTTATTACAGGCAGTGTGCTGGGTACTGGGCAGAACCCCAAAATGAGTAAGAACTTAGAGGTTCATGGCATTTGAGAAAGGAAGAATCCTGGCACTCCTCAGGTCCAACCCCCTCGGATTCCTGTGGAGAAAACTGAAGTCGACAGAAGTGAACGTTTTGTCCCCGGTCATCATCACGGCTGCCAAGATGTGACAGGCAGGAGCTCTCTCGATGGTGAGATGGCCAGTGGATCCTCAAAATAGGTAACACGTCTTATCAATTACCAGTCCTCCGATCTCTCAGATCACTAGAGCTTACAGAGTATTTTCACCACATTAGCCAGTCCCTTCCCTACACCGCCTGTGTATGAGTGCTTCCCTAATTAATTTTACTGTATATCTGTGCCCTACTCTTCAGCGAGGAATCTGGAAACAGAAAGATCGAGTGACCTGTCCAAGAGCTAGCAAGAGACAGTGTCGGGTTCGTGACCAGGTTTTCTTGCTTCCAGTTCCAGCCTTTTTCCAGACCTGCCTGTGCTGGCTCTGGGTCTGTACACTGAGCAGTCCTTGACAAGAATGGCCTGCAGAGCAGGTCAGCTGGGAAAGAGGTCCCTCTGCCCGGAGATTTGAAGGGGGGCTAGGAAAAAACGTTTGCCTTAACAATTTGTCCTTACCGTAAAACATTCAGTCCTTGGTATCTTAAAAGCTTTCAGTAAATGAAAGATGCACCCATGTAGTACTACAGCTATTCTGTTCCATTAGCAAAGGAATGGAAGGGCATGGAATAGAATTTATGTTGTATTAGATAGACATAAAATAGAATTCATGGGTAGAAGTATGATTATGGACACATAAGAAATACACTTACTTATAAATGTGTGGAAAAAAAATCTGGAGTCTCTACAACTTAAAAGGGCCACGGTGTGTGGTGACTTTAGTTGTTTTCTTTATTCCACTGTATATTGTAACATTTTTATGCCATGAACATGTATTAGTGGTAGTGGCACAATGAGCTAGTTTTTAAAAGTTAAGAGACTACTCATTCCAGTCGTGTGCTTCATCTTCAATGGGTAAAAAAGGATGAAATAAATACAATGTTATGCCTCTGTTTGATTCTCCTGGCACCATATTCATCACACGTTAAACCTCAGAGAAATCATCTAACACTTGGAGAAGATGAGCCACCTGGGTGGCTCCGTGGGTTAAGTGGCTGACTCTTGCTTTAGCTCAGGTCATGATCTCAGGGTCATGAGAATGAGGCTAGCATTGGGCTCTGTGTTCAGTGTGGAGTCTTGAGATCCTCTCTCTACCCTTCCCCCTACTCATGCACTCTCTTTCAGTGAGCAAGCAAACAAACAAACAAACAAAAAAGGCAACTTAAAAAAGAAAGAGTTGTCAACAAGCCAAAAGCCAGAATCTTTTTCTGGAATGGGATGGAGCAGCGGGTATGGGATAGATAGCATGAGAGAACAAATACAATCTGTGTGTCACCCAGTGGGCTGACTTGGCCTGCCTTCACCTCTCCCTATGCTCGCCTCCTGAAATGCAGTGCCCTATGCCCATACAGAATAATGGCCAATCATCCACTCTGTTCAGAGCAGAATCAGACATGGGATAAGGGGTAACACAAGGCTTCTCATTAGCCCCTGCTCACTCCAGCTTTCATCTAGCACACAGCATGCTGTTGGGTGAGTTAGATGGGAGGGTTTCTTCTGGCCACTCTGGGTGTGGTGTTGCCACTGCGATTTGTGGTGGGAACACAGTAGGCGCAGAAGGTATAGAGCAATATGGTGAACAAAGTCTTGTCACTGTGGAGTGTTCTGAGAAGGCACCAGTGCTTTGTCCAACACTTAATGTTTAGATGTAAATTAAGAGATGTATCAACACAGTAGCTTGGTAAGTGGAGTAAATATTTTCTAGAACTGGGGACTCTTTTAAGACTTGTGAGAAATCCTAGAAATTGCTGGAAGCCCATGGTAGTTAGTGGCTTGCCTCAGGTCATCCCAAGGGTCAGAGACACGGAGAAGATCGTAGTCCAGCCCATAGTCCAGGGCTTTTCCCACAAGTTCTGTTCACCCTCATTCACTATATATATCCCACACACATTTACTTTGGAGCCTACTGTATACTGGGTGCTGAGCAAGGAAGGAGGATCCCCAGATAAATAGAATGAGGGCCCTTTCCTTTTGATGCTCAAAATCTGGTTGGAAGGAACACATTCACTGGTTCTTTAATAAGATGCAGTAGGGGCACCTAGGTGCTGCAGTTAGTTAAGCATCCAACTCTTGATTTCAGCCCAGGTCATGATCTCAGGGTTGAGAGATGGAGCCCCACATCTGACACCACACTCAGTGTGGAGTCTGCTTGGGTTTCTCTCTCCCTCTCCCTCTGCCCCTCCCCCCCAGCTCACTTGCTCTCTCAAATAAACTTAAATAAATAAACAAACAAATAAATAAAATGCAGTAAGGTGCCTTCCTGAAAGGAAGGACCGTGAGATGCATGCAGTCTGGGAGACCATCTGTTTTTAAGGGATCAGCACAAGGGAGGACCCTGCTTGGGGGGGTGACGCTGCCTTGACTCAGACCCCAGAGGAAGGCATCCAAGCTCAGAGATGATGAGTAAGTTAACACAGATGAAGAAAAAAATAGCACAGGGGAAAAATATGAAGGATAGTTTCCCCATAATCTTGGTAGTGTCTTCTTTTAAGGAGCTCAAAACTCTTGTTCAACAGTTGAGCTAGATACCACACATTTTTGTCTCCCAGGAAATGCTCACCACAGGGTTTCCTTTGTCTGTTGTGTGACCACCCTAGCTGCTCTCCCACCCGTGTCCACGGTCTGTGTTGAAGGGTCTTCCCTTTGTTCTTTATTGTGTTAAATCCAGGTTTGACCATAACAACAGCCATTTGGTTCTAAAGAATTCAGAACAGTGCTAGAAACAGAAACTCTGTATGTTTCCAGGAGACTTCCTCACAGAACCCTTTCTCTTCTCCACAAAGGATTCTGTGACTGGTAGCAAATGTCACAGACTCTCTGCCCATTGCCCTTGTGGTTTATTAAAAAACTGAAGAAAATTAAGAATGAAAACATACCCATCCATATACCTTGTCTGGATCTTGATTTGAACAAACTAGTTATAAGAAGACATTTTTGGGGTAATCAGGGAAACTTGATTAATAGCAGTAGTATTTAATGATAATGGTATCGTGATTATGGCTTCAAAAATTTGTCTCTTACAAACACAAAATGATACATATGTACATACATACCTACCAGGAGCTCCAGTTTTGTTTTTTTTTTCTGTTCTGTCACTCATTTTTCTCTAATAGATCAAGAAATCAACTACCTTAGTTCTACCAGACTAGGAAACAACAGAGGCTCCTGGAAGGTTGTGAGGTAGAACCAAGATTGAGGTTTGAGTCTAGAATATTCTGGTTCAGTGTTGATGTATCCCAAGTCCCAACCCAGGCCTTCAGTGCTTCATGTATCTTTCCTGAAATAAGTTTAATGCAAGGAGAACACTGCTTGGAACCGTCCTGCATCTGAGATTGAACATAATAGCATATCATTCCGGGACACCACAAGTCATAGAACATCAGTAAAGGAAAACATCTCATAAAATACAAATTTTAATAAAGTCCACCTTGACATTTGGCATACTTGAAGGCTTGTCAGTATTACAGAAGTGGTGTCATTACAATCTCATTTTGAAGGATGAAACGTAGCTATTGGAGTAGCCTGTGATTAACTGTGAACCCGAGGAAATGGGCTTCTTAACCGTTGGTTAGATGGGTCATCCTCATGCATCATACCTACAGCCCCCAAATTGTTCCTCCTGCATGAGGCCTGATGACCTTAGGCCTAAGAGAGACCTGAAACGGGTGGCCTACTCACCACAGCTTCAGGTGACAGTGAACGTCCAACAATGCAGGTGATATGGTAGAAAAAAGTGTGGGCTTCAGATACAAATGGGAATGGGTTCAAATGCCATGGCTACTTATTATTTGACCTTGAAGATAGGACTTAATTTTGAACCTCTGCTTCCTTATCTGTAAGCATAAGGATGATGGAATCAATTTTAGAGAAAAGTTAGAAAAAGGTTACCTAGAAAAGTGATGGAGCTGGATGATAAAATGAGACCGAGACAGAGAGAGATACCACACACAGCACTAGATGCACGGAACCCCTCCAGGAAATGTCAGTTGCCTTTCTTTGCTATTTACCTATCAAATGTGTTCCAGGTTATGATAGTTCTCTCCCCAAATGGCACTACTCCAAGGTCTCCAGAAGCTTTTTTTAAACGAAAGATTTATTTATCTATCTTAGAAATTGTAGGGTGGGGAGAAGAGGGAGAGAAGAGAATCTCAAGCAGACTCCCCACTAAGTGCATAGCCAAGGCTCAATCCCACGACCCTGAGATCATGATCTCAGATAAAATCAAGAGTCAGACGCTTAACCAACTGAGCCCCCCAGGCTTCAGAAACCTTTTTATTCTGCCTCCAACTCTTCTGGTTGTAGTGGTTGGTGGGGCAAGATGGTGATACTCAGGCTGGAGAGGGGCCAATAAAGGAACTGGCCTCTTCTGTCTGCTCTCCTTTTTCACAAAAACTTGAGCCTCCTCCCCTTGCAGTATGTATGTGGACAGGAGGCTCTGGCATCCTTCCCAATTTGTTGGTAAAGTCTATAAAATTTTACTTCATGCATGGTTGAACCCTAAGGTTTAAGATTACTATTGGTTTGGTTTTTGTTTCTTGATTGGTTGGTAATCCCACCTCTATCCAGAGATTTTCTAATAAAAACACAGGTACGAAAAGATCAAAACAGTTTACCTAATGGCAAAGCAGATCTTGAGCAAAGGAGAGGGAAAGAAGACTATAGCGAGAGCACCCGTCTGAGGAAAGGAGCACAAAACGCAGCTCTCCATCTCCTAGCAGCTGGGAGGAAAAGGGGGATCTATGTGGAGGGTGGAGGTCTCCTTGTCTCAGAGTAGGAGGCAGTTCAGGTCAGAGCCACCAAATGCCTGCATTCTCGTGACCACTGAAAGGAATTTGTTGCGGGAAGGAGTCTTACGTATAAGGTTATTTAAAAAGGCCAAGAAAAAAATCATCCGAGAGTGGCTTTCCTGGTGGATGGAGAGACATTCGGCCTATGGCTGTGTTTATATCCGCCTTTCCATTTGAGAGCCTGGGCAACCTCTCCCTCACGAAGGATATGCATTTGCGGCCTGCCTCTGACACGCGTCGCTGTGTGACTTTGGACCATATGTTCACCCTTTCTGGCCCCTGGGCTTCTCCTCTGTTAAATGAGGAGCCCCTTGCAGTTCTAAGAGCCAATGATGCTCTTATTCTATGCTTGCCAACCATGGAGCTCCGGGAGGGTTGAGAACCCATCATATCATGTGGGGTTCCTCTCCCCATATCTGCTGTTATCCAGTGAAAACAACTGGCAAGAGCAACCACAGGGACAGTCAGCTTGAAGGGATGTGGAAAAAGGGACTAGGAGGACACTGTGGCCCAGAAAATCAGCCTGGACACCAGATTCCTTTTTAGTGGGGCGGGGCTTTCACACCCCTGCTGTTACTACAGCCACACACCTTTTCCGAGCACCCCTGTTCCTAGTGTATGGAAGCCACCATCCCCTCTCCTTTGGGCCTCCTTTCTGCAACTCCTAGTTTCCTGGTCCCCACACTATACATCACCAATCACTCAGCCTCCCGACTTCTGTACCCCTTAGCCCGAAAGCGTAGGTTCTCTGAGAGTCCTCCCCCAATACTCAACAAGTTGGTAATTCCTACAGCTCTGGAGTCTAGCCTCCTAGAACTCAGTGCCTGCACACTTTGCCAAATCTTTCTGCCTCCTCCCTGTCGCCAGAGCACCCCAGACATGCCCAGAAACAGGACAGACCTGCAAAACTGCATCTTGTTCTGCCAGAAGAAGAAATTTAAAAAAGAAAAAAACTCCTGGTGTCACCCAGGTTCCTGGTTTTTCTGTTAATTGAGAATGAAAAGATGCAGTCCCTTACATAATAACCTTTCGCACACGGCCACAGCTAATCATGTCATTAATGGGTAATTCCAAGGTAGCCAGCTGTTGGTAAACATGCACCTCCACAGTGCCTAGTTTCTACCTGGCAATTCAGATCGTAATTACCATGAAATTATATAACTGCAAATTACCCTGCCATGCGAGTGGTGTAAATAAGTACGTTCCTGCTCTGTGATAATAAATGTGAGATGACACGGTTAGTTAATTAGTAGCCACTGGAAATTTACCAGTGGGTTACCAAACCAGTAACTTTCACCGAAAGAGGGAAGCAGATGGTTGGGGTTTATTCAGCTCGGTTTTGTCAAAGCCGCCGTAGCGAAGGAACTGATAGTGCCTGTTCTTTCTTTTCTCCTGGTCCCTGCTGTTGGAATCTGGAAAGTAAGGGAGGACTCCCTAGAATGAAAGCACAACTTGGAGACCAAAGATGATGATTCCCAGCTTAGCCATTGGCTAGTCGTGTGACCGGGAGGACCGTGCTTAATTCCCCTGAGTCTCAATTTCCTCTGTGAGATGAGATTGATGCCAGCGAGGTCGACGATGAGTACTTCCTCCCTGGGGTTGTCAGGGGGATGAGATGGGTTTATGCCCGGGGAGGGGTTGGAAAACTCCCAGCCCTCCGCGGGGTGAGCTGTTATCATTGACCAAGGACCAGAGGAAAGCCCAGCTTCACAGGCCATTCGTTCACCTTCTGCACTCTGAGGGCTGGGTCTGCTTCCGGCCGTTGTGAAACGCTGTCGGGGCAGAGACACTGTCACGCTTTGTCGGTTGAGGGTGGCAGAATGAACTCAGCTCTGAGCCTCTGCTGTTTTCTGAAGGGAGATTATAACTCCATTTCCATCAGGAAAGAAGGGGTGATGCTTCAGATGCGTGAGAGGAAAGGATTACGCCCAAAGAAATTTAACTCCTGAGAGATTATGTTCTCAGCCCTTGCCTTTAACTGGGAAATAATCAGCCAAGAGTAAACAGTCCAGTAACAGCTCTAGTTGGGCAACAGGAGGGCCCTGACCTGGCCACTGGGACTGCTCCACAGCCAACTTTTCTGACTTTCCCCCAGTTAGCTCTCCTTATGGGTGCCTCACTCAGGCAGGGAAACACCAGGAGGGAGAGGGGGACAGTGTCCAGCGGTTTCCAGGACGTGTCCACCCTAGGCTCGAGGACTTCCAAATACAATTAGACCAAAAAAAGCCACTTTCCTTAGGACAGAAAACTAATGTCACTCCTCAGCTTGCTTTCCGAGGCGCATCCGGGCTGCACCTTGACAAATAGAAAGCTACTCTTGGGGATGATGGATTTATCTTCCAAAGTACTGCTAAACTTGTAACCATAGTAACAAACAAAGCTATTACATAAAATGGCTTCACCCATGTGAAAGCAATAATTATATTAACCAGATGGGAGGAAGAAGGAGAAGGAAGTCTGATCAGTGTGGCAGGTACCAGTAAATTGGATCGAAAATGCGTTGCATTTTCCTAAATTACACCTATTTGGGGGCGGGGGCCGGAGCCCGACGCCGAGGAGCGGAAACAGAGTTGGGAGCAGCTCCCACCAGGTGGCAGTATGCAGAAGTGGTTGAAGAGTCTCCCGGCCGGCCGGTGGCTCTGGGCTCCGGAAGCCGGCTTCAGATTCACTTCGAGGCTTGGTTTTACAGCACCCCTCCCCTGCCCATCACCAATGCAGAGGGGAATTTCCCTGTCAACCCTAACAATGTGGAAATGGCCCAAATTAGACTTTACTCAGGAGGATGCTGGTTGAGAAATTTTCTAGTGGCGACAAGCAGTGTGTGCTAAGGGAAAGGTGAACCACCGTGGTCTGATGAGGCCTGGGGTGTGTGCGGTACAGATCAGAACTCCGGTGCGGTTAACCCCTCAGCGGCTCCCCGGGTTGTTCTTGACACTCGGTTCTCAAATGTCCGTGTACCTTCGAATCATTCAGGAGGCTTTAAAAAGTACAGACACGTGCGGCGCCACCCTCACCATTTTTGATCCAATTGTATGTGGTCTGGGCTGGGCATTGGATTTTTTTTTAATCCCCCAGGTGATTCAAAGGATGTTTTCTGGGGATCCGGTGGGTCGGAAGCCATTTCTTAAAATGGTGAGTTATTCAGAGGTGATACCTTTGGGGGCAAAAGAGCTGTGAACTGACTTTATCATCAATTGCTTTCTCTTTTACTCCAGTGGGTGGTTCTCTGTTTAAGAATTTTAACCAGAAAATGGCCAGCTGACCAGCAGAGCAAGTGTCCTCATGATGTTGCAGGCTGTCCCTCGTGTTTGCTTAGAATGTCAAGGACTCTTCCCTTCCTTCAGTTCTCTTGACCTGTAAATCTCAGTTGTGATGTCTGCTCACGAATCCCTGGCCAGTCAGATCTGTTCGCTTACAAGGCGGGGAGAATTGCACCATACAGACACATCGGAGGGAATCTGAATATCTAGCTAGATCTTGTGTAATTTGACCCAATCAGAGACACACGCAGGGACAGCCCTGGGGAAAATGTAAAGTAGGCAAAACTGCCTTTCCTTTTACCTCACTCCTCCCTCCCCTGCCCCCCACCCCACCAATTCCCAGGGCCCCGCCCAGTGGATTTTAAACCTCACTCTCCTTTTGCTCAATTTTGCATGTGAAGTGTTGGTAAAGGAGGTAATGGATTAATAAAAACAAACAAAAACAAAAACAAAAACAACCCTCTCCCGCTCCTTCATGTAGGGGGTCCTCATGATGTAACAGACAATACGCTAAGAGCTTGATCTCCCTCACTGATCACAGCACGTTTGTGTGGAAGTCATTATTAAGTTCATTTTCATTTTGATAGAAAAGGAAACAGGGTTGAGGAGGGTAAATGCCTTGGGTTTGGCCTCATCCCTAGTGAGTGGCAGGATGAGATTTGAACCCACGTCCGTGAGAACTGGAACCCTTAATCCTGCCTTACAGTGCTTCCTTCTCAGCCTCTTAGGGATGAAGCTTCCTACCTTCACTGTCTAATACAGGAGCCACTAGACACATGTGGCTGTTTAAATATAAATCTCAATTAACTAAAATCTTACGATTAAAAATTCAGTTTCTCATTTCCACTAACCACAGTTCAAGGACTTCGTGGGTAGATATGGCTAGTCACTACTGTATTGGACAGTGCAGAAAACAGAGAACTTGCATCATCATACAAAGATCTGAGGTGCTTAGAAATAATCTGTCAAGTCTTTTCAGTTTACAGATGAGGAACTAAGGGTCAGGGAAGAAAGGTGATTTGCTGAAGAACCAGCCCTCTCCTGCTATATTGCATCCCACCCAGTGGTAAAGCTGGGGCTGGAACCTGAGCTTCCTGATGCTGACCTCTTGCAACCTTTACACGAGCGCTTACCTGCCACTCAAAACCATTCCTGAATGTTGAACAAGGGCAGACTCGTGCACAAACCTGAGAGGCCATGTATCATCTGGCCTGGGCAGCTAAGGTAGCCACAGGAAGGAGACTATAAATGCTGCTATTGAAAGAGCCTGGAGGCCCTCTCTAAGCCCCCCGGATTGATGCTGCTAAGGTTGAGTTGCAAGGGTCTGCAGAGAAGCCCATGTTCCACCATGAAATCAGTGGGCATGTCCTCTGGGGCCCACAGTCTGTAGGTGTGTGCCCTCCCTCAGGGGGTGTCTGTCCTGTGGTCATTAGTACTTATTGGTAAACAAGTATGAATGCAGCTTAGGAAACAGTTTTTGGTCCTTCCTCTGGACTGCACTAAGGAGAGAAGGCTACAGAAATTGAAGAAGACTTGTTTATCTCTGGCCCGTGGGATTCCAAATCCAGAGGAATACTAGGGACCAGACATGTGTTGGACTGGCGAGAGCTCCGTCCACAGAGTTAGATCTGTGTTCGGGTTCCAGTAGGGTCACTTTCTAGCTGGACAACCTTGGATATGACATGCAGTCTCTCCGACCCTCCCCTCCTCAGTTGTAAAGTTCTGATTGCCATAGCCATCTAGTAGGTTCCCTGGTCAGAACTGATATGGGAGGTGGGAGTACTTCGCCTGGTGCCTGGCCCAGAGCAGGTTCCAAAGAAACCTTAGTTCATTTCCCTCTGGTCCTTCCTGCATCTTCCCCGATGTCCTCCTCCCCTGCCCCGTGCGCCCCGGCTCCAGAGTCCTTGAACATTCCTGGGGCCACTCAGAAGGTAGATGATCACTTGAGGAAGGACGTCTCAGGTATTGAGTCTTACCGCATTTATTTTCCAAGAGGTGGAATTCCCAGGCCTGGGAACCCATGGGCTTACCTTACTTATTTTCCATTTGTTAATCACATTCACGGATCACTTCCTGGACAAGCCGAGATGTTCAATGGAAAATCCAGTTCAGGGAATTTGTGTTTTTAGAGCACAGAGCACAGGGGGCAAAAATACATATTTTCTGGAGAAAGAAGCCAGCCAGACTCTGAAATATTCATTCACGTCACAAGTATTTACTAAATGCTGACTGTGTTCTGAGGCCTGTGGTACGCACTGGGGATGCAGCAGCGGTGGGCAAGACGGGCAAAATGAACTTGGTGAAGGCATTTCCATAAACCACAAGTTGAAAGCACACATTTGCCTTTCTCGCTGTGGATCCAGTTCTGACTGTAGATGTTTGTGAGGAGGAGTGGTTGCTTATCCTCACAAACCATGGCTGTGGAGACACAGATTTCCTCTCTTTTTGCTGGGAGCTGCATTCTGCCAGCCTTCTCAGCGGGCAGATACTAGGGAAAGCTCCTCCCCCCAAAAGCCTCCAGCCCTTACTTCAGCAATCCAGCGTTGCCATTTACGTTTATTACTTCTTGAGTCCAAAACAATTTCTTAATTCAACAAATTATCACAAATCACTCCCTGGCCATGGGAAGTCTGGCAAATTAGCACAGCTGCCTGCGGAAGGAGGCCCTGGTTCTGCACGTGCGCCTCTCTCTGTTTTCACTGTCCTTCCCTCATCGATTGAGTCCAGGTCATCTTGTGGGCATCCTCACTCTGCCAGGGGTACCCTTAGACATCAGGGTTACACGGAAGAATATGACATGGTCCCCTTTCTACAGGACTTAGAGTGTGGAAGGGGGACAGAGACTAAACAGAAAGACCTGGTCAGCAGACTAAGTGCCATAGGAAGGAGCGACCAAGGAAAAGGGGTGGTCCGTTGTTGGGATTTGGAGAACTCTCACATGGAAGGACAGGCAAAAGGAGGAAAGGGGATTCTCAAAAGAGAGAACAGCATGTATAAGGGCATATACCTCATTTGTTCAGAATCTGTTAATAGACTCTAACTCCACAATTGTTATTTTGACCCTTAATAGTAAATCCAAAGTGTTTAAGTGGATTCTAGACTCAGCCAAATATTTGCTCATGCCCATTCTTTACCCATGTCTGCTACTAAGAAATGCCACCAAAGCACAACAGAGTCTTTGTTCTAGCATTTACTTTAAATTAGGGCTGCCTTTCTGTCTTCCACTTGACTCACAGTGAAACGGAAAGACCTAGAATGAGGCAAGTCAGTTTGGTGCCCAGAGATAAAGGACAGAGGAGCCTGTCACATGGCCCTCAGTGGGGGTGAGGGGGCAACGCCTGCCAAGTGGAATGCGGACTTGTGAGCCAGTTTCCTTCACGCTTTCCGAGGAGAGGTGGGTGTAGGAGGCTGGGGTGGAAGAGCAGATCACACTCTTGTTCTCCTGGTTCTGGAAACCGGAGGTGTGCCCAGGAGCTCTCTGTAACTTTCCAAGTAGTGGTCATGGAGGCCGTAGACCTCCCATCTACAGTGGACCTTCCCATCAGCCCCAGGGGCCCCTGCTTCAGTCCGAGTACTGGGTGGCTGGGCTCTTAGCTCACCCCCACATCCCAACATGCAGTGACATGGAAACCAAGAAAAGGAAGCGGACCTTCCAAAGCAAGATTGCCCTTGTGCCTTCTTGTAGTGGAGCTGTTGTTGATAAGTTGTTAAGAAGATGTTGATAAGAAGAAATCGTGTACTCTACTGGGCAAACAGTATTTCCTTTTCCAAGTATTATTTCTTCAAATGTAACTTCTAAAACTACATTGTGACAATGGCTATACTAGGCTAGGAATTTACTAAAAATCATTAAATTGTATACTTAATATGTGTGGATTTTAGGATATGTAAATCTTAATAAAGCTGCTTTAAAAATTTTTTTAATCCAACCCATTAAAGGATCCTCAAAGCATTTCTCTAGAGCCTAGAACATTTAACAGGAATTGTCTTAAGCAAAACAGTACAGCCAGGGGACTGTCTTTAGGGATCCTAGTGTGTTTGTTCTGCCCCTTTCCCACCTCTGTGACCTTCCCAACAACACTGCCCTGATACCCTCCTCTTCCCTCTCAGCCCCTCTTGCTCCCTGGAAGAACTGATTTGTATTTTATTTATCCACTACTGAATGAATCCATTGCCCTGAATTGATTCTTTAATATATTTGCACTTTCAGCTTGTCTCTCATTGTAAAATGATTATTTTTAAATCCCCACTCAGGGGATTTAAAATCTTAAAGGAAGGGATAGAAGAGAATTGAAGGAAGAAATGCTTTCCCCTAAGAACCTGGAAATCACCGCAGAAAGGCAGCCATCTGTTTTGTCTATAGATAAAATCAACCACATATGATGAAAGATCGAGTTACTCCAATGTTCTCAGAACCAGGCCATGTAAATGGCCTTGGGAGCAGAGGGTTTGCTGCAAGTCTGGCTCGGCCATTCCACCTATGCATCAGTGAATCAGACATAGGCAGGTGCTCCCAGAGCCCACTGTGTTCATAAAGACACCCGGAGACTTACAGAGATGATTTATGTCTATGGAAAAGAGCGTGGACTCCTGATATTGATGTGACTGGGAGGGTGGGGATAAATTTAGTTAGTTATTATAGGGTCACTCTTTTCAACCTTGGAAAACATCTTGCATACACCAAGAGGAAAGCATTGCGATTCTGTGGAGAGAGAAGTGGTTGTGGAACGAGCCGGTCTAGGCTTGTCGCTTCTCTGTGGCTGTCTAGCTGTGTGAATTTAGGTGAGCCATCTAACCAGCCCTCTGAGCCTCTGTCCTCTCATCTCTAAAACGGGGCCATTACTCCCACCTGCACAGGGATGTTTGGAGATAGGTGATAGTCACCTGATTAGGGATATCGCAGGGAGTAATTCAGACTGACTAAAGGAAGGGGTTTTTACAAGCCAAAGTGCTCTACAGGTTAGAGTATTACTATTCCCTCAACCTTCCCAACAAATTTCAGCAGAAAGATAATGCAAATGGTTATTCTCTGTCTGCTTGACGGCATAGGAAGGTACTGGGAGCTAAGTGACTTGCCTACCCAGGATTAGTATTTGCATCTTCTGATAGATACATGGGGCTTTGTGGAAGGCAACGTTTTCAATTTCAAGGTTAGTTTCCACTGCGGTTCATGGAATCTAGACAGGGAACGTTGACACTAACATTTCGGAACTCTTCCAATTAGTTTCAAGAGTTCAAATATCTCTCTGTTCGATACAACCCAGAGTGTAATCGTTTGTTGGTAATAACCTAGCCCTTGTTTAGCTACATAGATCTGACTCTGAACCCAGACATCCCATGGACAAAAACACCACTTGCTTTTTATTGGCATGTTGGGTGGAATGGCTCCACACAGCTACGAAACAATTTTGTTTTTCCCCTTTGCAACTCAATTATAAGGCTGAAGGGCACATATAGATTTTTCTGCAGGAAGCAAAGGGCTTTCAGGCTTTATTGGCAGATTTCTGCATCACCTCCACGGTGAAGGGTTAGGTGCTTTTAAGAGGCAGGAATGCCCAGACTGAGGGGGAAAAGAAAAAAAAAAGGGGGGGGGACCATACTACAATCCAGATGGCCTTGTAAAAATGAGGGAGGTGTTGTAAATCTTGGCCTTTCACTCCTGTCCCACCGGAGGCTGCTCTCTTCCCAGAGACTCCATGAATCCAACAAGAAACAAAATAAGGGGCCCTGGGTGGAGTTGAGAACTTGGAATTAGAAGGCGGTTGCCCAGGCTGGGGCTCTGTCCCCAACTCTGACACATGCTGAGTGGGGGCCCTGTTGAGCTTCTGTTCTTCGGTGTCTTCATGTGTAGAATGAAGGAAGTGGTCTGGCTGCTTTATAAATGCCCCCCTTTGTGGATATTCTGTGACTCTGTTTCTACAGCTTTCCTCACAGGACATTTCTCTCCATTTATGGGGGTGTGTGTATGGAGATTAAATATTTCTGGAAGGCTCCATCTGAGAGATGGAAAGGCAGGAGACAGCTTCGATGCTGGGTTTGCTGCCAACCTTGACTTTTCCTGGTGGCCCACCTAAGTGCTGAGGGGCCAGTGTGAGGCATCCACACCTGAGCCTTAGCAAGATGCTCTTTTTGTTTTTCTGTTTGAATTACAGAAATTCCCTGATGGCTCAGAGTAGCTCCCCTGGGCATCTGTGCCTGAGGTTGGCAGATGTGTCCAGCATCTGGAAGAGAACCCAAAGCAGGTAGCATACTGGGAGCCCGTAACCTTATGGTCTGAATATTTGCAGCCATTTTTCTAATCCGGTAGAGCTGTTGATGGTTCACATGGCGTTCCCAGACACGTGTCAACTTGCCCCGGGATGAGTGGTACGAGCAGAGATGTCCACCTCCCCTGCCGTCCTGAGGTAACAACGTCAGAGAAGTTCATCCACTGAGGGGCCAAACCGACGGGACAGCATGCTGGGCTCTGTGGATGATAGTATCCCCAAGTCTGAGGGGACATCACTTCTCTCCAGCACTGGGTGGTGTGTCTCCGGGAGACTGAGAACTCTTGGTAAAAAAATAATAAATAAACAAACAAACAAACAAAAAAACAAATAAATAAATAAAATAAAAATAAAGGAAAAGAATTCGTGTGTTCAGGATACCAAGTGGCAAGCAGAGCGTAATCCCCCCAGTGCTGGGGCATCTACACAATATTCGGTTGGCAACACGACACTGTCTTGGGTGTGTAACAAGCTCAGTATTCAGCCTACATTACTGGGATCCTGTGAGGAGAGGGTCGGGTGGGAAGACAAAATGGGAGAGAGACTGCTATAGAAATGAATATTGAATCCAAAGTATTATTGTTAGAATCTCTGGAGAAAATGGCTCCCGGACATACAGGATTTTCAATACAGTTTAAAAAAGGAATGGCTCTTCTGGTTTTTCCATTTATTGTAGCTTCCCAGAGCTTATTTTTAGTAGCACTAATAGTGCCGCCTACCCCTGTACTCATTTTCTACAGATTTTAAATTTTTGTATTATCCTGTCCCTCCAGAGGTGCCTTCAATTTCTAAAACATTAGTACCATGGAGGGGGGAAAATAGGGCATTTCTGAGAGAAAGGAGCCTTGGATATTTGCATTCCGATTTGATTAGTATTTTTGCTTCTCCCGGTTCATTCTGAATCAAGGGAAAACATACTTAAATGGAAATAGATTGATGCCAAGGATCTCTGGACACTAAAGGTCCCCCAGCCTCCGACATACAAACACAACATGGTTAGCTGAGGCTCCAGTGTCCCCTCAGAGCTGGGCTAATGAAGGGCCTGACCCAGGGGCCTCACCAAGATAGATCAACTCTAAACTTGACTCCGCAAGCCCCCTGCCCAGGATGAGCTATGGGCCGGAAAGAAACCCCGTGAGCATGTGGCCTGTGTGTTTCTGGGTGGAGGTGGGGAGTTCTGAGCAGTCAGACCCTATGTACAGTCTCAGAGGCCAGAACGTGGCATCTATGAATGAAGAAGTCAAGAAACTGCCATCATAGAAGGACTCTTGGTCCTTTAATTGTGCACCTGGGAGCAGATCTCCGACAGCAGAGTCCACTGCTGAAGAATGACAGTACCTGAGTTGCGAGTGGAGTTTCAGACCTCACTGACTTTGCACAGACCTCTTCACAACTGGGGCCACGTTGCCAGATTACATGTGGGAACTAGATGGAGGGTGGCTCGTGCTATCTTTACCTGTGGGCTCCTGGAGCAGCTCCTGGATTAGTCCTGAAAGAAAGCTGAACATGGGGGCATCTTCAGCCTATTACTGCTTTTGTAAAGTTATGGCTTTGTGACCTGGTTATCTGGGTTCTAGCAGGGGCGTTACAAGTCAAGTTTTGAGAAAATAATGCTATGTTAGATTTCCATGGATGGTCTCTTCTAGCTCAAAGAATTGACAATTAGCTGAAAGTGTTAGATCCGGAAGAGACTTAAGAGGTGTTTTCTCTAACTCATTGTTACGTAGTTGAGGTCACTGAGCCCAGAGAGGGCATATCACTGGCTGAATGTCACCAAGCATTGTCTTGTACAGGTTCATGGACAATGTCTCGGGACTCTTTTGTTGCTCTTTCCAGTGATCCTTGAAAAAGACAGAATGGCTGCTATGACGTGATGGGCATTTAGGGAATCCGAGATGCCACTAACCACTTCCTGTGACTGCCCCTTAGCTCTTCTTCCCAACCCTTCCAAGCTGGGCAGCCCTGAGGAAGTTGCTTTCCCTCTCTGTGCCTTGTTTACCGCATGAATAAAGTGCAGATGATGCTGATGGTGGTGGTGATGATGACGACACCCCCCCCCCAAAGCAACTATGTGCTCCAGCATGAGCTTTAGAGTCAGACACTTGGGTTCAAATCCTCGTGCTCCTTGATTTAGTGCCCAGAGCACGTGGATCACTTACTCTCTCTCAGCCTCAGTTTCCTTAATTTTAAACTAGGGGTAATAATTCCCCACTCATAACATTGTTCTAAGGATTAAATGATAAAATAGATATGTAAAGCCCTTAGCCCAAGTGTTCAATAAATGGTCACTGCTCTTACTGTAATTGCCAACAATAATAATGAGTTAGAAAAATGTAGGTAAAAGTCCTAAAAAAAAAATCCTAATGTGTGATAAAAATATTAGCAGTTATTAACAGAAGGGGCCATTAGTATCCATCCCAAGCTGTTGTTAAAACTCCTACATTTCTAGCAGCTGGATCAGCCCAGAGCTGTGTACTAGATCTGCTTGCTAAATCAGCTTAAATCACTTGTTTGCCTCTGACACAGTCTGGCTCTTTCTGACATGGCCAGAGAGACCACAGAGGGCACTAAGCTGCAGAAGAGGAACAACAAACAAGATTTCAGAGACAGAGATTTCCAGTAATTGCTGGGAGCACCTCCATGCCAGTTTGATTTCCTGGGCAAATGAGTGTGTTGCAAAGATTGATGTGGGCATGACCTTCAGACCCTGTTTGGAAATTATACATACACGTGGTGCTTTAATGGTACAAGTGGCAGTTGGGGGGTTGTGTTAATTACATTTGAATAGAGAGATGGTGAAAACTTACTAGCTCAGCCCCTGGTAGTTAATTTTGTTACATCTAGGGGGAAATTCTGTTGGGGTCTATGAGTAGCTGTGGTGCAATTAAGCGGCAAGAAGGTTTTTGTCGGTACAGTTGCTATTGATTAGTATTTACTTTAAAAAGAGTAAAAGCTATTCCCTTGTGCCAGAGCTGCCTAATCTGTCAGGGATGAGCCTGCACGTTTTGGAGATGCATAGCAGGCTTTTTCGTATATGCTGAAACCCCCCAAAAGAGAGTCCAGTATAAAAATCTCCCCAACTGGTTTTAATGATGCTCCAATAAAAGGCATATACCACAGCCAAGATCTCATTAAAAGAGGGAAGTCTTTTTGTAGATTTGCTTATTTATTTATGAAATGCCTCTGAAATATTTATAAATGCTTCCCTGATATTTGTCTGAAAATACATTTTAGGGCTTCTTTGGTGGAATGCAGGGGGAAGGGGAGAAGGGAGGAGAGGATGCAGGTGGAAGAGAAAGAGGTAAGTTGGGCACAGTTTCCTTCTGCTGCCATGAAGTGGATGTGCCAGGGTACACACATGAGTCACTAGGGGGTGCCCCAAGAACCAGGCATACACTACCCTGCCTGGCACAGGTGACCCCACTTACTTGGATTCCTTAAACAGAAGCAGTGGCAATCACAAGTGCTCTGTTGAATTTTCCTGACAGAACCAGGGCAGATAGGGACGCTCCTAAAGCCTTTATCACTTCCTTCACTTTTAGAGCTATTTATTAATTGAAATAATAGTTATGCTACCCCTTGCCTCAGACCTACTTTCATCTGTTTAGCAACTGCTTTCTACAAAACACAAAAGAGCTCAGCAATGACACTGGTGTCTTAATTAACCATTGAATACCTTATAGAGCAGCTGTCATAACTCTTGAAACTTGAAAGAAAGCACAGTGGTCCCTGTTTTTTGTTGTTTTTTTTTTTTTAAATAAAAAAAAACAACAGATACACAGAGGGGAAAAAGTTGATTTAATGAGCTGTCTTTGATGTGTCTGAAGAATGATATTTTTTATCATCATGCTTTGCACTCACGTAGCAATGCAAAGGAGGGAATCTCAGGTCAATCTGGAAGAAACCCATGAATATACTTCTCACCTTTCAGAGAACCTGGTTGCACAGTGGCTCAGAGAAGTGGTCCAAGATCAGGGATTATAACACAACTAAGACTACTGATCAATTGGAAGAAGAGGAGGGGCTAATATAAACTTATGTGACCAAAATGTTTCTAAGCCTTTCCAGCCCATGGGTATGAATGAGTCTCATTAATACTAAGACCAGAGCCTCCAGCTCTCAGCTATTAATGCAGGCAGTACAGCCCCTTACAAAGCTCATTCCAAACTCAATGTCCCTTTGTGCTCCCAACATGGTGTTTTCTGTGTGTTTAGGAATTAGTCTGGGCCTTTACTCCACGCTAGATTCTGCTAGCCCTGAATTCCCCTGGTGCCAACAGTATCGGCCCCAAACCACACCACCCTTAGGACTTTTTTTTTTTTTAACTGTTACTTATGGACTTCCTCCTCTTCTCATGGTTGATTGCTGGCTCTAGCCACCAACCCTCTCAAATCTTTCATTACCAGGACAGAATAGGAGCCTATGTTGAGGTGAGGAAATATATTTTGTCTCTGGGCTCATTTAGGAATGTTTCATCTTAGTAAAGTAGTTTGAACCCGAAAGTGTTCTAGAACTTGATGAAGGAGTACTTTTAGCTGATGCATACAGCCCCTTCTCCCCAAGGTATATACAAGCCTTTAGGGTTGGATGGGTTCAAACTCTAGCCAGCATAGTGAAAGAGAACATCCAACCCATCCGCACATCTTCCCATCAGACTCTCAGACCCGTGGCTGAGTATCACTGGCACTGCTGGATTCTCCCGTGGTGATCCTTGTTTTTCAGCCTGAGGCTGCTTCTCAGCCCCCGTGCAAATAAACATTTAGGGAATAGACCCCTCTTACTTCACATACCATGCACCTAAAGCTCCACTCTGCCCCAGTAAGGACCTCCAAAATCCTAAATGTGAACCTAGTTAGAGAGGAGGCCTTTAATGACACCAGCATAAATCTTGGGGAGGATGAATGTGCAAATGGCACAGTGATTAGTTTGTTTCAACTCTGCTTCTACAGTTACTTGGTATTTGAAAAGTTACAAAGAACAGGGATGCCTTGTAACTAGTGTGCAGACCCCACCAGTGCAAAACAAATGCTGTTACCAGCACCGAGCAGAAGGTCCACAATTAGCAGGCACTCATTATAAATAAGAGGGAAATCGTAGCAGCCCAAGGATTGTTAGTACCGACCTTCCATTTTTCAAAGCAAACCAGATACTTTATATATCAATATATACAAATGCAAAAGGTACCCCTGGGGGCTTATCAAATCAATGGGACAGCAAAGCATTTTATAATGGGTTTGCCATGGAAATTTTAACACGTTAGAAGATACTCTACTCATTGCTGCCTCACTTAAATCACTGTTAAGTGAAGTCTTAGACTGGCTTCTGTTTTGCATAATTCTAAATTCAGGGTCCCTGGGGAGGCAGTCACCCCTGTAATAACTATTGTGTTTCTATGCATTTATTTCTGTGTACACTCATCTGTGAACATACATTGGGAGAGCTTGTACCTTCTTCATGGTGAGTCTTTGAAATGGCCACCTCGAATTGCACAGCGCTTGGGGGGAAGAGTCAGTGGAGTAGAATAGTTCTGCCAGTTGAACTTCAAAATGAAGCCGAGCTTTGCATCATGCGGCTGGGGCCTTGAGAGAGTGAGGAGGCCTGATACAAAGTGACTACCATACCCTCCACCCCCCACACCCTCCTGACCCCCTAAGCCCTCCCCCCACCCGGGACAGAAGGATTCTAGAAGACATTTATACAAAACTTCTTGCCAAACAGGGCAATAGGGACCATAAATGTATCCAACGGGTGGAAACAGTGGCTCCTGTTGGTCTCTGCCAAGTGTGTACCCTGGGGAAGACCACATTACCCGACCTCCTCTAAGGTTGCTGTGAGTAGAGGCCGGAGCCTCCTCTCCCCAGTGATGCTGTCACCTCAGTAGACAGTCTCCACAGCCTTCTCCTGGCACCCTCCGAAACTACTCATACAAGTATTGGGCACCTGGTGAATACTGTTGATGTGATTTCCCTGAGCTGGACGGCTCAGCCGGCGAGGTCAGAGGTCAGGGTAGTCTCCCCATGCCCAGAGGGGGGGAGGCTGTCACAGAATTCATCCCCTGCATAAAATGCTTCACATTAGCTTATTTTCTCTCCAAAGCACTCTTCTATTTTTTTTCCCTTTCAACTTTATTTATCATGTCTGAGAGAAATCCTCAATTAGGAAAACATAAACTTGAACATTTGCTTATCTCCCCTTTAGCAAAAGGAGCATTCTCCAGGCAGCTCTAGAAGAGCAGAAACCCAGAGCTGGTGGTGTGCTTCTCATCCTGACTCTGAACTCAGTGACCTTACTCCTGTGTGGTGGGGGTTTTGTAACCTAGAAACCAGGCAGCGCTGAGAAGCAGGGTTTTCCCTCTCAGGGAGCCGTTGTTAAGTATGCGCCCCATATACCATCTGCCCCGCCCTGCCTCTCCTTACCACTGTCCTGAGCAGGGTTTAAATCATCTTTCAGCTCTGTGCACATGCCTATAAAGCAAGATAGAACACATTCTAACCAGGAGTAGTGGCAAGCCCCGTTGCTGCCCCAGACCTGGGTTCAGTTCCAGATGCCGCTGCTTGCATATACGCAAGCAGAGCTCTGAAGTGATGAGCCCCTCTCACATGTTAGAGGAGAGAGGCCCTTCCTTCATCTCACATGAACCCATAGGAAGCTGAGCCACAGCTCACAAATTCCTATGAATGAGAAAGTGAAAAACTTTGCACTACCGTATGGTTTTTGAAGTAAGTAAACATTTGATATTGAGATAAATAGATGTTTATCTGTTCCCAGAAGCGCCCCTGAAGAATTTATCCGGTGACCATATGACATTACGAGGACAGCTTTTAACTAAGTGAAAGACTGAAAGCTAACAAGCAAAATAGAAATACAGCCAGGCCGCTGTATAAGACATAAGTCTTGTCATTCCTCAGATGGACCTATAACATTGTCCCATCCGTATTTCCATGATACAGTCGCATAGGAGAATAATCTGATTTGATATGGTAGATTAGCCTTTTGGTTCCCAGTCAGTGAGCCAAGGCACCCTGGGCATTATAGTGAACTCAAAAGAGTGCCAGGAAATAGTTTAAATAGTTGAGGAAAGTGTATCAATTCTTGACATCTGTCAGACATCGTGTGAACTATCAGCTCAAGTCAGTTCACAGTTTCGCTACTGGAATGCACGACAATCCTTTCAGTGATGTCACACCTTTGCGAAGCTAGGCTTTTGACATTTGGTAAAATATATAACTCAGAGCCACGTGGTACAGTGTGGAGCAGGAAATGAGGGTGGAGCTTTCCCGTCAAATACCAAGGGTTCAGAAGTTGTGAAGTAAGTACTTGTGATTACTTAACAATGAAAATCCTATTTTTATTTTTCTTTATGTTCATGATTATTTCAAAAAACTACTTAATTGGCAGGACACACTTATTAAGTTATTTGGGCCTAATTAATTAACAAGCAGAACTGTTAGGTAATTTCTTTTAGCCCAGGAGTGCTATAAAAGAAAAAATGACTGATACATTAATCATGAAACAAGAATGTTTGGGAACTTCTGGGTTATATGGTACAAAAGATAAATAATCATTGTTTGCTATTGAATAAGTGCCAAGAAGTACTTATTGTGTGCTTATCATATATAGGCATAATTTCAAAACTACAGAGACGTACATGTGAGGTCTCTGTGCTCCAAGTTGGGGGAGGGCAGTAATAATATGAAGGATGTGGTATGTGCGGAGGTCCCATACTTTACATATAATCCTATTATATCTGTGTAAAAACCTATGAGGAAGGGCACTATGGTTCTCGTTTTATAGAATATACGGCAGTTTCAGAAAATAAGACACTTACCCCAAACCACATGTCGGTAGTGAGTGAACAGGCTAGTATTTGACCCAGCTCTATTTGATTCTGAAGCATACTCAGCCTTGTGCTCTATCAGTATCCTGGACTGTTGTAACAGCAATATTGAAACAGCAGCCCGTGCGTTTCAGTATCCATCAGGAAGATGCTGTTTTAAAATGCCCCTGACAATCCAAGTAGCTGTGGGCTCTCGGGCTACTATGTTTCTATTTTCCTGTGTTGATCAGTTTGTGAGCATACTTAATTTTGTATGTGAGGGAATATTTTAATTCTTTCTTTTCTCCCCCTAATTATGTGGCTGAACCATTTCACTTTGAAGCATTCCATTTGGCAGACAATACATGACCCTTTTAATCTTGGTCTTTGTAACTTGTACCCAACAAAAGTTAAAAAGCACCAAATGGTGCCAGTTGTATTGTGATTGTCGCATTGTGTGATGTGCAAGCTTAACCCATAGCAATTAAAGCAGCTCAGAGAAGGAATTTTCCATTTAGACTAAGGGGAAAAGGCTATCTTGCTCTCTCCCGGAAACGACTAGAATAATTCCGCGGAAAATCTGCTTTCCTGATTTTTGCATCAGGAAAAGCAGGCTGTCAGGTGGAAGCCAGCAGGACTCTGGGCTTCCCTCACTGGCCTGTATTGGCTGGGTTAGGAAGTCCTCAACAGCATCTCAAGAAAGAGTTTGACTCTGTGGTCTGACATTTGTATAATGGATATTCTGTATACACATTCCCCAGATTTTGTTGATTCAGAGATTACTCAAACTCCATCCTGATAAAGCTATATTTAATCTGGGTTTACTTAGTCGTTTGTTTAAAGGGTGGGGAGTTGTTTTGGAAAGTGGGCTGCTACGTGCACTGAAAAGGCTTTTTGCTGATGTCCCTACCTGGTGAAATGGCAAGAGATGGTTTCAGTAGATGGTCAAGCATGTCAGATATCTATCAACCTAACCTAAGAGAACACCATGAAAGAAGTGTGGCTGAAAACTGCTGGCTTCTGCTTGCTCAGGAAACTCCCTGTCTGGGTTACTTACCTTTCATTACTAACATTTTACCCAGTCATTATACTGGATTTCCCCTTTTCCCCTCAGAAAATTAGTAATCATTTCATTTCCAGTCCATATTTGTGCATTCAATCAGATAAGAGCTGTGAAGGTACCATGTCCATATTGGGACATATACTTCAGCATCCTGCACGCTAATCTGCTTTTGACCTGCCCAGGTGGTTGGTGCTCTCCATGTTGAGGACTTTTGGAAATGACATATTCATATTTACTTCTCTAAGGTCTTGCCTAGGAGATCCTAACTCAGGATAGAAGAAGACGAGGTTGGAAAATGGCGTGTGTAAGACATGTTTGCATTTTGGCTGCCCAAGGCCAGGCCATGGTTTCTGTAGCATTGTGGACAGCCCCTGGTGGTGTGGAGATGAAACGCTGCTCCATGTTCCCCTAAATAGGATGTGGACCACCCCTGACCCCAGTGCTGGCTTACAGATGGCCTGAAGGTCAGTTACTATCCATGGGACTCCTTGCTAGATGTTTTTGGCAATTGCCAGGGAATATCTACCATGGTCTCATCCATCAGTAAGCCCGAGATCATGGCTTGTTCCCCACCATACTCCCCCCACCCCCCTCATGCCCTCAGATTGGATCCCTGACAACTGTATACTACACAGAACTTCACGGTAGTTTTGAACAGCTGCTCTTGGTGCACTTCACCATCCAATCCCATGTGATGTTTTCCAGAAAGCATTGCCTAATTTTTGGAAGGGTTCTACCCTGCCTGCTCTCCTGCCTCCATTTTAACTCTAGAGGACCCGAGCTTTACAGAGATTTATCAGTTCTGATTCCTTCTCTTCCTTGAGCCTAGAATAAAACCCATCCTGCCAATAAAGAGAAGGCCTACCAAGCCTGAAGATCATCCTTGCTCTACCCCGCCCGTGCTTTGGAGTCACCAGAACCCAGTTTGCAGGTTGGTTCTGTCACGTACTGATCTGCAGCTTGGACAGCCTGAGCCTCTGCTTCTTTGGTCCGTAGAGAAAATAATTCGGCTTCATTGGGCTGTTACATGTGATGTCAGATGAGTCATTGCATGTGAGATGCCCAGTGCATAGTAGACACTCAAGAATTAGAGCTTCCTTTGCTAAACTTACAGTTTCTCGACCTCTACTGAGGACCCGTCTCCAGCATTGGCTCCTCCAGGACAAGGATAGAAGGAGGCAGGGGTGTAAGGAAGCGTGAAATCTTTTCTCTAACTCAGTGCAGCCCTGCCTATTCTTCTTACAAGGTCTTCCTTCCTTTATTGTGGGCACAGTTTTGCTTCCCCAGTTGGATGACTCTGTGTTGGAGAGAAAGCATAAGAAGACTGAAGTAAATTTATTAAGATTTGGGACTACACTTGTCAACTTTTATGGGATCGAGGGAGCGTTATGTGCATAGGCATTATCTAACCTAGGGACAGACATCGTAAAAATTTCCAGGTTCATCTCTTTTATTTAAGCTACTTTTTTTTTTAATGAAAGTACAAGGTCATACGGACTTCCACAAAAATAAAATTCACAGCTCACTTGGGAAACAGGGGGCTCAGTTTGGGTCTCAAAAATACATCTTCAGCCACAGCAGATCTCTCCAGTGGACGTGGAACACAAAAACATGGGTTCTTGCCTCAGCAGTGGTTAATCAGACTAAGGGAGACTTATTCTTACCCCCAAAAGTAGGCATTTGTGGTTCCTGGACGTGTCACCAAAATCATAAGTTCACGCTTTTCATGTTTCAAGTTTCACGCTTGCCTCTTCATTTAGCATTCATACCCCCCTCCACTACAAGAACAAGATTTAAGGCAACTGTTTAATGTGATCTCTACTGAAGAGGAGGTTATGTGTACACCATGATTACTTATTAATCCCACAGGCAGAGCTCTTGAGATGTCATTGTTGAGATAATGATGCAAGGCCCTGATATGTAATAAGTGAGGGCAGAACTGGTGGGGGACTTGTAAAACATGGGTAGAGCTGCCCTGTCAGCTGATGGAAGGAGGAGGCAAATGGCTGTCCTTATGGGCCTCGGCTGGCCCTTTCTCTCCTTTTTTTGACCGTTAGTTCAGCTCTGCAGTCCTCTCCCCTGAGTGACTGGTGTTCTGCTTGTTCCCACTGCTGCCTTTAATAACAACACACACGTACACAGGCGACGACCCCCCCCTGGAGCTGCCCTTCCCGCCACGTGCCCGGTTTCTTTATTGCTTCTCAACCTGAGGAGGATTATCTATCCTGATCACTCCCCCTGACCAGCCAGCCTTCGAGAAGGGGAATTCACATTACTGAGCACTGTCCAGATGGCAAACCCCACACAGTATGCTCTTCCTGTTTCTTTATTCACTACTCACAGGTTTGTGCCCTGACTCCCCTTTTGTAAATGACACAGCTGGGGCTCTTAGAGGAGACGTGACTTGCCCAAGTTCACAGCGCTAGGAAAGGACGGCTCTTAGGTTCCAACTCAGGTCTGTATAACCCCAATGCTAAATTGTCTTGGCGATGCAACCAAAGTAAGACTTGCTAAAGTCTCTAGAGTGTTGCTGATTAAGTAGATTTAGTGGGTTGCTTCTTGCAGTAGTTTAATGTGAAAAGGGTATTCCTGGACTTAAAATACCGTAAGGATTTTTTTAGTGGTGAAATTTTAGGCATAGAGTAGATTAGGAAGGGAAATATTTGGGGATTGGAATTTGGGGTCGCTCCCTCATATTCTGTGAGAAGGAACAGCCTAAAACCAGGTCTGTAACTAAGACGCTGTATGCATATCAGGAGAAATATGTTTGTCTGGCAATGGATTTTTCTTGAGCGTCTAATGGTGGAAATGGGAAATTTAGAATTGCTTGTGTATCACCAGGGTAAAATCAATCCTTATTCACACATGGAGCATTTTGCAAGTATGCTAGCTTTCCATTGATTGGCACTGGTGATGTCCAGGGTGCGTTAGCTTTGAGATCTGATAGGAGAACAAATGTCTGGGCAGAAAAAAATGGAGTGTAACCCTCTGGGAGGTAGATATGGAAATGGCCTGGCCAGGTCACCCTCTCGTGGGGATAAATGCTGGCGTGTCTCTCAGTGCTTACAGCATGAGTTGGTCTTTTCTCTACACCAGCTTAATGAGCAGAGACAGACCTCCCTAATCCGGTGAGAGGAACTCCAGAGACTGCTCAGAACTATAACGTGAGTCCTGATTGATGGTGTTAAGAGAGAGAAAAGATGACCCTTTGCTGACAGAATTACAATGTGTAGTCTTAGAAGGCTGCCAGGAAAAAAGTTCAATATGATCAATGTTTACCTTTTTCTAATTAAAAAAAGTAATCACCTACACGTGTTTAAGGAAGAAGTTTAAGCTCCTGTCCTTACCACATGAGTACATTGAGCAATTGAATCTTAAGGAAAGAGACCAAGTAGAAAGAGGTGGAAAGCTGAGGAAAGAGCACCAGCTTAGAATAGCCATATATTCATTGTTCTAAGGGAGACTGCTGAGGGAGGAGAGGGCAGTACCCGAATGTGTGTGTCGTATGGGCAAGCCTCTGGAATATGCACAGGGTCTTGTCATGATTTATTTCCAGCCACTGACTTTGCTGTAAACGACAGAGTTTAGTTAGTTTGTTTGTTTATTTATTTATTTTAAAGAAGAAGCCTCAGTCTAAGGAAACACTGTGCTTCTCCAAGATGCCAGGCTATTGAAAGAGCCGTTCCGGGGGGAGGGTGGGGGCAGGGAAAGTATATTTTCTAAGATTTCCCGATACTAAAACCCATTTACGACTGTTGAGGAAAATCTCTCTGATGGAGGATTTAGCTCTCACTAATCCTTCAGTGACTTGTTCTGACAGAGCCTTTATAGGAGATTTTCTCAGTAACTCTGGTTTGCTCTAAAGGAGCAGTTACTGATTTGTCCTCCAGCACCTTTTTTTCTAACTTTTTAAAAATTTTTTCCTGTTTAATGGATGCCAGTTAATGAACCTCATGTATGTTCCAAAATAGCCAGCGAATCCGATCAGAACTGTTTACTGGAGAAATTCAGGAACGTTTGGATTTTCTTGGATCCTCCGTTCTCTTTCCTGCCTCCGGGTATCAAGGACCTGGATTTCATTTCGTGTGTCATGTGGCCTTCTCAGCAGATTCTTTGACTCAAGCTTGAGGAAATCGAGCCCTACTTTCTATTTACACTGCACTTTCTCTACATAAAGACATTTTCTCCTGCTTGAGGAACGAGCATGGGGACCCCAGGTTTTTAAGCTGCCCGGTGTTTGCTTTTGCTCTGATAGGCATTATCTTTTAGAGGTGACTAAAGGAGCTGGAGCACACTGCTCACCTCCCTGTTCAAGGGACCGCTCGATGCTGGTGCTATGACAACGGGGCCCTCACGTCTGTGCGTTTCGATTTCCTACCCTACCTGCTGTGGCTGTGAAGGGATTTTTAAATTCCACCTCACCTCCCATCTCCCCACATTGTCATTAAATCCCACCCCAGCAGAGGCCTCAATGGGTCTTTCCAACCACAGGTTCTCAGAGTGCAGTTCCGCAGCCAGACCAGCGGCATCAACAGCGCCTGAGACCTCGTTAGAAATGCAGATTCTCAGGCCCCGCCCTGGACCTGCCCCATCAGAAAATCGAGGAGCAGGGCCCAGCACACTGGGTTGTGGCACAGTCTCCTGGCGATTCTGATGCAAGCTAACATTTAAGAAGCTCTGTATTCTAGTCCCTGGCCCATCTTGTTTGCAGGAAGGACTGCAGAGGAACCCCCTCCAAGAGAACTACCGCCTACTCCCTCAAAAATCCCCAGACTCGTGACTCCACGCTCGATTTTGGTTTGTGACTTTGAAAGCTTTGTCTTCACAGTAAGGTTTCTGGTCCTAATTTATGACTGGGTTCACTCTATTTCTTTCTTAATTTCATTAAGCCATGCCAGTGACAGGATTGCTGCTAGGGTGTGGCAGGAGAGATTTATGAGTTTTCACGAAAGTGTACAAAACTCTAGGTGAGCATTAGCATAGTGAGTTTTAAATTATTCTTGAGACTTTTTTGAAAGCCGCCTGCTTTAATCCTCTTGTCAGGGAGCTGCCGAGGTAAAAAATGATCGCCAAAGCAGCTTTGCTGGCTTCACAGAGACAGCCGTGAGAGCTCTTCGCTGGGAGAACTGTCTCTATGCCCATGTGCCCAACGAAGATAGTTTTCAGAGAAAGTGAGAAGCCATGACATTGGTTTTGAGGAGAGGAACATTATGGGAGGTCCCTCGGGAGTGGGCAAGGGGTCACCCTGTAGGCATGTAAGTGGCTACACGTGGCTGCTTGATGGGGTGGCATCAGCCCAGTCTCTGTGGACTGCGGGAGACGTCCTGGACTGGGGACTCAGGAAGGCACGATTCTGGTTCTGGCTCTTCGCAAGTAGCCTGACCTTGGGCATTCACGTTTCTGACTTTTGGTTTCTTCATTTATAAGACAGAGGAGGTTATGCTAGGTGACCTCTAAAGGTCCTTTCAGCTTTAAAATTTATGATCCTGGGATTCTTTCTCCCATCTGCCTCCCTGCACCATCCTTCCCCTTGTGTAAAGAAACAGTCGAATTTATTGATCCCTCAGAGGCTCTGTCACCCACTTCTTCCTCCGTGCTCCCTCGTCCCTTAAGAGCCTCGTCCTTATAGGACTTGAAAAAAAAAAAAAAACACACAAAAACACATACAGTGCACTCTTCTCTCTTCAGCTGCTTAGAATTCACCTTCAGAATGGCTTCTTTACTTTCTCATGGAGCGGTGAGGTGGGCGCCCAAAGATGACAGAGTCTCATCAGGCAGAGTAGGGGGTTCGTTACCCAGAAATCCTTCAGTGAGACTTGAAATGAAAACATGTAATAACACTCTCTTCCCTCAGAAAATCAGGACTCCCAGCCTAATCCCATTCCCACTTGCCCTGTCCTCTGAAGAAACTGAGCTGCTAAAAACACAGCAGAGGTGAGACAAAGGACATGGTTGCTAATTGCTGTCGAGCATTCTGGGATAGGGGGTTTAGGGAATGTCCTATCATCATCTCACGTTTGCCTCCAGTTCTGGGAATTCTCCCATCTTTGGTTAGAAGTGTGTCCTTGGGTAACCTGGCCAACCAGGTCATTTGCTGTTGAAGCACATAAAGGCGGACATCCAGGTGATTCTCTTCAGGTTTAAGGGTTAGACGACCCTTTGCAAGCTCAGGCCATGCTGGCAGAATTTATCTCACCTCCCAAACTCTGACAGAAGGGGTCGGCAAGCACGTGTCTCGTGTCACCACTGAGGTCTCAGGAAAGCACAGTTTAGAATCCTTTAGGGTGTCGCAGCTAAATGTAAATACAGTAGTAACGTGACAACTTCTTGTCAGATGGAGAGTGTGCCAGCTTTCCTTCTCTTTGTACCTTGTAACCTCCTGAAACTGGAACCCACTGGAAAATTCCCTTTACCCTGTGACAAGGAAAGAGTCCATCTCATGAAACCATTCTAAGTATATTTCCTTCTCAGGAAAATTTCTGATGCCCGGGTGAGGAGTGAAACACCAAGTCGGGAAACATAGCTTCAACTTTGTTTTGGCTTCTTCACAGACACGGAGGAGTGTAATTGTGATATTGGGAGAGTCGGCTCAGAAGTCTTCATTTTATCTTGGGTCACAGGCACCAGCAGTGCCAATAGTACCAACTAAAGAAGAGCAGAAAGGCAGAGACTCGGGGAGAATTAGGCAGGAGGAAACCTTATATGGCACAGAGGTTCGGGGCAGGCGGTGTCCAAGCAAAATCGTGAATGCCTGTTTCCCTTCAGTGGCTCCATCTCTAAATAACTACTCTCCTTCTCTGAAGAGATCTAAGAATCTGTTAAGAGTTTCAATATTCCAGATTTGGAATCTTTGTGAATCCTATCATTTAAAAGGAACACTTGGTTAAGAATGACAAGGCCTGGTTTCCTATTCTGATTTTGCTGTCGGCCAGCCTTGTGATGCTGGGCAGACATTTCCTGTCTTTCAGCCTCGAATTCCTCATCTGGCTCATGAGGATGTTGTTGGTTGACAGCAGAAATGGCAGACTGTGGCCCGTGCACTGAAGTGGACCCTTAACTGACTGCTACATTCTTTCCTAGTGATTCCAGATGAGACCTCAGAATCCTTCTTAACAAAGTGCCTCCAAGCAGCCATGACCTTTTCAGAGTTCAGAGTTGACCCTTTGCATGAAAACTTTCTGCCATCTTTCTTAGATGGAAGCTTGGAAATTGGCACAATGTCATCAGACCCTGTAGGAGTGGTACTTAACCCAGCCCCAAGGTTTGGAGAGCAAGGAAGCCTTCTAGGAGGAGGTGACTCCAAAGCTACATCCTGGAAAATGGGAGATCAGGGGTGGAAGAAAAGGTTGTCTGGGTACAGAGAACCGAAGGAACAAAGGCAAGAATGGAGAACGACAGAGTCTGCTGCATTTTTGTTTTGATGGCATGTAAGGTGTCAAATGTGGAACAGCAGGAGATGAGGCTAGAAAGACCGGCAGAGACCAGATCAAGGAGGGTCTTGGAGACCAGGCTTTGGAGGTGTGGTTTTGCTGACCTGTCTCTTGTCCTTCATGCCCCTGCCTTGCCCCCTTCTTGCTGGCTGGTGATTTCTGAGTCTATACATCTCTGCTTCTGTCTTTTGTTGCCCATTTGACCCTTCAGTTTTCCCTGGCTCTGGCTTTCTCTGCAGCTAGCGTTGTTCCTCTTATGACCTCTGACCATGGGACCCGACCAAGTGTCGACCCCTTGACCAGATGCCCACCCTGGATGCTTGTCTGTTCTTCCACATTCTGAGCAGCTCACCATCCAATTTCTTTACTTTCTGTGTATATCTTGTTCTTCGCTGACCCCTTACCCTCACCCACTGCACACACGCACGCATACACACGCACACACACACCAGATCTGAAGCTTACATCAAGGGCACTTGCGAAATATTACATAATGACACATTCCTTCAGATAGAGTTTGGGCCAGTTAGAAAAAGAAAAATGGGCTCATTTGCAGGATCATATCAGCTCGCACATTGAAGGGGGTCTTTTGAGGCTCTAATGGGCAGGCAGCTGATTCTGACAGCAGAATTCTCGGTCCTTGATCTTCCCAAGACATCTCCCCCCTGTTTTGAACATTAGCTGTGGTGTGGGTCCTTCCCATGGAGAACTGTGAATCCTATTCAGCCGCCTCCTTGTGATTTGGACATGAACAGGGAGCTTTCTCTGTCTACTTAATTCCCTTTGAAAGCTTTCTCGTCCCACTATTGGGCCCTTCAGAGAGAGCACTGCATTAATATCTTCTGCTCTGGTTTCAACTTGGTGTGGTTTTGTGATCTTAAAATAGATGGAATTACCACGGCAAGCATTGTTCTGCCTTGAACTTAAAGTCTCAAGAGCAAGTACTTCTGAAAAAGTTAATCCTTTTCTTATTTGCAAGGATTCTGGACTGCAGTTTACAAAGAAATATGCTAAATTATTTATAATCCAGGATTATTGCAATACCAAAGATTTCCTTGCATAACATCCCAGCTCCACTAAAATGGCACAAAGAGAACAGCCCTTGGCCACACCTTATCTCAGCTGCTCTCCGAAGTCCCCGAGAAGGGGCCCCGGAGCTGATGCCCTGGTCACAGGAACACGGGGTCTCCAAAGCATCACCCTCCTCGGCTCACGTGCTCATTGAGTCTGCTGCTGGGGCCTCAGGTGTGGACAGGCAGCGTACTTCTTTATAGCAAGCGTCTCGTTTCCTAACATTTGTACCCTGCATTCTTCGGAGAGGAGCTGGGATGGTCCGTAGTTAAAAAGTGGCATTTGTGAGACATTTTAGAAACTAGGCAGTATTCTAGGCCCATCTCCACAGTTAACTCGGAGAAAATTCATTGAGCTCCCAATTTTCACAAATGTAAAGTAAGGGGGTTAGCGTCAGTGATCATGAAAATGCCTTCGGTCCTAACGTTGGATGACTTTAAACAAGTCCCGACATAACGCTGGGATGCTTACATGCGCGGCACAGACCATTGGAAAAGAAGACGGTGACATCTGGGTTATTTATTGTGGAAAGATGGAGCGGAATATTGGATATTGGATATTGGGTATTGCAGAAAGATGAGAATCCTAATCCCTGCCATGAATAGAACCTTCCAGAGTGGATTTATGTATGTGTAATACATTTTCCTCTATTTTCAAAATTGGGAAATTACTTGGTACTGTTTTATAATATCTTACCCTTTATAAATCGTCCCCAGGTTTCGGAAATAATCTCATACTTTTAAGGTATTTTTACATCCCTTGCCGTCCATGACGATCCGCATTTCCTGCGGCCGTGTCTATTTCTGCATCTGAGTTCCACGTGGCATAAATTTAAGTCTGCCAGTGGGCCAAGGCGAAGGGGGTCCGGCACAACTGTGTGTTTTCCCAACTTGGGTTTCCTGCCCTTTGGCGTTTTAGCTTTGGGGATTCTGTATCTTGGCTTCAAGGGAGGCCAGATCTAAACTTCAGCAGGACTTGGTGCCTCCCAAGCGTCCTCCCTGCACAGCGCTGCTGCTGTTTCAGGTCAGCATGAGGCTTCAGACACTCACCTGTGCCATGGTCACTCTCCTTTGACTGTGGAGAACCGTGCATTTTGTTCTCTCCCAAATACACATGTGTCCCGACACTCTCTAGCAAGTCTGTGGGGCAGGGAAGCCTATTCCCTGGGGTGCTGGGAGGAAAGAGAAGTGATAAATGTCAAGTGCTAAGATGCCGGCTGGTCTGTGGGTATTGCGGAAAGGCTGATTTCTTCTCTCCCTCCCTGGCTTTCTCTCTCAGCACCCGTTCCCCCCTCTGCCAAAGGAGGCTGGACTACATGATCAGTAATTCAGCAAGCATTTAGGGACCGCTCTCTCCACCCGGGACTGGGCAGGGTGCATTGGACACACAGCACTAGAGCTCCTAGTTCCCTCCGTCGAGGGGTTCATAGCGAGGTGGGAAGTAGCCAGCTCCTGCCAGGGTGATGGTGGGAAAAACACTGGATGCTCATGGGACTGTGGAATGCAGATTAAACTCCAGGTACAGGACGAAGGACATGACAAGGAAGGGTCAGGAAAGGAGCCTCAGAGCTGGCCCTCTTATTCCTAAGCACCTCTTTCTTCTGTGTGACCATCTCCTGGGTTCCAGTGACTGTCTATTCACTGGCAATGCAACAGTCTTCCTGTGATGAAGGTTCGCCCTCTGCTGCCACCCTGCCTTTTTTCTGACCAGAAGCGATATGAGGGTCAACTCCGGTCTATCTGCCCTGGGCCATCGGGGTAGGAGGCTTATTGCCATCGCAGGAAGGACTTGCAAAGTAGCAGGATCCCGTCACCCAGGGCAGGGACAGCTTTGATCTCTGCTCCTCTCTTGAATCCACAAACACCTAACTGACATCTTAAAGGAAGAGAAAATCTTGAGGTGAACCAGAAAAGCACTTGGAGTTAGAGAAGTTAGAGCACAAGAGGACAGGTAAAACAACAGCAAAACCAGAGAACACTTGCTCAGAGGAAGTGCTGTGAATTGAGCCAGTGAAACCAATGTGTGGCTGGGTGTGTATGAGGCCAGGATAGAGAGAGAGAGAGAGAGAGAGAGAGAGAGAGAGAGAGATTGAGAGGAGCTCCTGGGCAGGAGCCTGGTTAGTGAGATGAGGTTCACAAAGCAAGATAGGGATGGAGAGAGCCTGTTTTGGACCCCCTCTAGGGATACCCTTTCTTGGCTGACTAGGGCTAATTTTTAGGATCTCTTGATTTCGACTTCTCACTAGCCTTCTTTTTAGAAGCTCATGATTAGACTCCATGGAGTATTGGACTCTGGGAAGGAAGGTCTAAGGAGTCTGGCTGTTGGAGGTGAAACAGAATGTCATTGCTGAAGCCTGCACTTGGCCTCCTCCTTCTCACCGCAGCCAGGCGCGGGCGAGGCTGCGGGGCGGCAGGTGCACGGGGCCGGCCCCAAGCCTGCCTTAGTACTTCTGAACGACCAACCATTCAAGCTAGCACTGTGTTGCTCCAGAGAGAGTGGGCTATTTTTAAAAGCCTCTTCCCTATCCTCTGCCCATCCAGATGCCAAACAACCACGAGCGAGCAACCCCAAAGAAAGAAACAGATGGCCCCGAAGTCACATCAAACATTTCTGTAAAGATACTTTTTTCTACCTATTTGATACTCCTGCTTCTTTGCCTTTTCCTTCTCTTTCTGCTCCTCTGCTCTTGTCTATAATATGTAGAACACTTTGGTTTGTCGAACTGGGGTTTAATCCTGGCAAGGGTCTTCAATAATGCTGAGACTTCTGAAATTCCTATAAAACCCTACTTTGGCTGCCTTTTATCGTGAACCTGCCATGCACCCTAGTGACAGCATGATAGTCAGAGTAGGAACCAGAGAATGTCTTCACAACTGACCACATAACTAGATCCCTTCAGGCCACGAAGGGTTGCAAATCTGATATGCTTAACATCTCTGTTAACAGATCATAGAGGCACTTGAAACCTTTTTACTAATTCCAGCTCAGTCTCGCTCTCGTGCTCCCTCTTTCTCTCCTTTTTTTCCCTCTCAGCTCTGGCACAGGGATATGTCTTGCCGACAGTGAAGGCAGCTTTCTTCGGACCTGTCTTGGTTTTTGTTTGCGACAACCTGACCAAGAGCAGATCACTTCCAGAAGCAATGAAAACTCTTGAGGAAGGCAAATCTCATGGTCCAGGAGCAGAAGAGATAGTCACAGACCATGTCGTTCTGGGAGGCTGCTAGGTTTGAATGTGGTGGCCACACGTCTCGTCTGGTTTTTGTAAATGGTAGGGATTTTAGAGTTTGTAGTTGTCTTCCAAGTCTGTGCCACAAACACTTAGCAAGTATGCCAGACCATTCCAGAAGGGACCCAGTTGTCTAGGAAGAAGTTATAGTCGTAAAATATATTCATTGCAAAACCTAGATGAGGGTGTACTAATTTTAGTAATGGCTTAAGTTGTTCTTGAAGAGTTTTAAGCTTTTCACCATCCTTACGGTTGTTTATGCAAGAAAATTTGCTATTTTCATTACTGGAGACCCACCTCAGGTGGAGATCAAAGCTGTCTATATTGACTAAGCGAATGGGTTGAAATATTTTGCAGGAGGGATTGACATCCATGGTTATAACTGGGTGGCCCTTGGCAGGCCAACTCTATAAGGAGTTTAACATAAGCAAGTGTAAGGAAAGGTTCCACAGGAACCACCCAGGCGTGGAATTTGGGCCTTTCATGTGGGATATTCCTGCACTTGGTTGGAGGCAAAAACGTTGCAGTGTAAAGCCTTTGAGACCTACTTATCCCTCAGTCCTCATGAGCTGTAATTGACGCTAAGGGGTCCCAGCCTTGTTCACCTTTGTCATGTAAATAGATCCCATTAGAACCTTCTAGTTTGTTTTTGTTTTTGTTTTTTTAATCTCCATCCTCAGGGCCCCTCCATATATTTTTTTTAATGTCTATGTTATGGGTGTTTTGATGCTCTGCCTTCTGTCAACTCATGCTGTCTGATTTAGTTGGGAAAATGCTGTCTCCAGATGTAACAAGGTCTTGTCTGCTTTTCCCTTTAAGGAACTTCTGCATACCAGATGGAATTCTTCTAAAGATGCCCTCTATTTGGTGAAGTTCTAGCAGTGAGTAGGGTTGAGATCTAAACAAGATAAATCATGAGGCAGTCGTTTGCCTGGAAAAATCAAGAGTGTCCAGGAAACGAGGCGGCAGAGAAACTAGCTGAGATTTGGAAACAGGAGGCGAGGCTGAGTTAGATGGTGTGGGGAATCACGGACCATGGAAGCCTCTGCTGGTGAGCCAGGCCCTGTGCTCCGTGCTTCGCATCTACTTTCTCATGTGACAGTCACAACAACTCCATCAAATAGGTGGTATTGTCCCTGTTTTACAGATGAGGAAGTTGAGGCTCAAAGAACACAGTAATTGCCTGAGTCATCTACTAGCCAAGGGGCAATGCTGAAATTTGAGCCAGGATAGTTACCAATTGCATTGCATTCCACTCGCTTAAGAGCACAGACTATATTTTATCTTTTTTTAGATCTATGGACCCATAGTTAGATAGGAGATAGATGGGAAAATTTCTGAGGCAAAGCTAATATTGAAAATGGACAGTCATTATAACCCTCTTGTCTAGGCCAGACTATCTATTACTATATAACATGCTACCCCAAAACTTGGGAGCTTAAAAATAAAGCCATTTTATTCTATCTCACATTTTTTAATGGGTGAAGAATCCAGGCAAATCTAGGCTGTGCTATTTTGCTTTTCCACAGGACATCAGTTGAAGTCACTTATTAGTATTCAGCAGTAGCCAGGCTAGTCTCAAGGGTCTTAAGTGCCTTTACTTGCGTGTTCAGTAGCTTGGCAGGGACAGCTGGACATCTGGAGCTCAGCTACACCCCCTTCCCTCATGCGTTCTTAAGTCATCTCTACCTGGCCCTACCACACAGTAGTTAGAGTCAGTTCAGGGCTCCAAAAAATGTGGTGGAAGCCACCAGTCTTCTCAAAGGATGAACCCCAAACAGGTATAGCTTCATTTCTGCTGTACTCTATTGGTAAAAACATATCGAGGCTGGCCTAGATTCAAGGAGAGAAGATTTCAACCCCACTTCTGACTGGAGAGAGTGCCAAAGAACTTGCCACCATCTTTCTTCTACCACAATCACATGTGCTCTTTGCATGGAATCAAAGGAAAAGACTGCTTTTTAGGACCAGGCTAGAAGAGAGCCGCATTCATTTTGATGGCCTATTATCCTTCATTGACTTCCACCTTTGTCTCACCCTTCTCCTATGTCCCTAAAACCTATGCTCAAGGAAGATGAGAGAGCTGACTCACATGCCCTTTGGGAGGCCATTTTCATTGTGAGCTGTATTTCTCATTAGAGAATGAAAGGATTTTTCTCTTGTCAAAGGAATATGTTGCTTCTCAAAGTTCAGGGAGATAAAGAAGGGAAGAGAGAATGGGTCTGGGCAAGTGGTCCTCGTCAGAGTCTGTAAACCCCAGACTATTCCAGCAATTGTTCATTCTGCCCAAGACAGCGATAGGTCCACTCCTTCCATCAGCTGTGCCCACACTCCCTGCCTCTCTTTCTGTGGTCCTCTCTTCTTTTCTTCTGTGACCCTTCAACTCTCTCCATACACACACTTGAATTTATATTTAGATTTGTTTATTTTCTTCGGTTACTGTACCAGGATGACCACAAGTAGTCAAATATATAAAATCATCACACTTTTTTTTTTTTCCTGCCTAGGTGACATAAGGATCTAACCATTCCAGGAAAAGGGCAGATGACATTTTTCAGGGTTGCAGTCCCAAAGAGGCATTTGTGAAAAGGGGAAAAAAAAAAAAAAAAGTTCTACAAAGGCTGTGAGAATTATATTCATGGGTCTGGGTTAACACTGGTCTTTTTAGGTTGTTCCAGAAGCCAGCCTCTCATGTCTGTGTCATTTTCTTCTTCTTCTCTCTCTCCCTCTCTCTCTCTCTTTCTCTCTCTCTCTTTGGGATACATTTTTCTGTTCTATTTTGAGCACCACAGCATAGCTCTTTTATTCCATTTGTCAGCTGCAGACGCACATCCAGTTGAAAAGCACCCCAGCCTCCACTGCCACAATGCCTCTGATCTTGTGGCCACTGGAGCCTCTGACCGCATGAGTCTGTTGATTTGTGGCTGCTCTGTTGTTTCAGCTCTTGGTGTTACCAGTGGGAGAAGAGCTCAAGGGAGGGAAGAATGCTGAAAGAGTAAACCAGTTATAACAAAGCACTGCGGCTGGGCCAGTGGGTTATTATAATTCCCATATTTTGAATCCATGGTAGCTGTATCATTGTGTCCCTCAGTTGCGTCATGGAACGGGCTTCCCAGGCACCGAATGCCCTTTTGTATGCCCTTGCCTTCTGCATCTTCCCCTTCTTTACTTGGGTTCTACTGTGCTCTTTTATATTTTGCAACAGCAAAATAATCTACGTGTACTTTTCTGTCTATAAAAGCAACCAGACTCATTGGAGAATCTTTGAAAACTAGAGGAAAAATAAAAAGATACTGATCATGAAAATGTAAGTTATCGGTAACCTTGTTCATTCATTCATTTCATTCATTCGCCAGTAATTCCTGTATACTACCCAGGAACACAGAAATGCAGAAGGAATAAAAAAGCCAAGATCCTTGAACTCATAGACTTTAATTTAATGGGGACACCAACCCTAAAATAATAAGAAACATGATTTTTAGCAGCTGCATAGCATTCCATCATTTGATTATATGTAAGGTTTGATTAATACCACCTGTTTATATAATTTATTAAGCCAAGTTAGAATTTATTACACTAATAACTATTAGATGTTTAGATTATTTTCAAGGTTTTGTTATTATATATAAAGCTTCACTTCACATTCTGGTATGTAAATCTTTGAAATTCTGAGTGAACATCTTTAAGACTCCGAATGTATGTTATCAGTTTGTTTTCCAGAAGCATCCCCATTTGTACCACTTACCCATTCCTGCCCTACCACCTCATAAAGCTGGTCCTGCCGTGCTCTTGCCAGCAATGAATATTAACTAGTCAAGCTGAATTCCACTGTATTTCATATAGTCTTTAGAAATGAAGATGATACACTGTTTTCTGCTTATAAAATCGGTAAATGTTTATCATGAAAGCAAAACAAAACTAACAAACCACATAAATCCAGGCTGGGCATACCAGAACAAAAGAGAAAAATCAGCCAAATCAGAGATTATCACAGATTCCATTTAGGTGTGTATCCTTTTTTCCTAAAGTTAAGTGCCATTTTCTGAGTAATTCCTTCTAGAATAAACATGCCACAGGGAAGAGGTATAGAACCAGCTAACCAGGACGCCATGCATGGCCTCTGCTCCTACTGACTGAATTCTCCAATTCTAACTTTCCCTCCCCCGAGGCTTCAATATCTTTGTCTGCGAAAGGATAGGTTGCCCTAACAGATTTTCATTACTGTGTTCCTTTTAGGCCGGGCTTCTCAACTTCAGTGCTATTGACATCTGCGCAGGACGGTTCTTTGTTCCGGGGGTTATCATAGGCATCGTAGGATAATTCAGCAGCATCCCTGGACTTCACTTACTGGATGCCAGTAGCCACTAGCACCCCCAGATGTGTCAATCAATCAAAAAGGTCACCTGACATTGCCGGATGTACCCTGGCTGCAAAATCACTCCCCCAGTTGAAAAGCACCATTTTGAGCCAAGAAATACTATAATTCCATGTCTTGTCTAGTGAGTTTTCATGGTTGCCACAAAGCAAAACTTCGGGTGATCGCCAGCGTGCTTTGTATGGGGAGGTAGAAAAGGTGGTAGATACAGGAACAGCAGGGCTAATTGAAGAGGAAGCGCCACCTGGGTAGTGGCCTGGATAGCGTGCTGGGGACAGTTCTGGAACACGTGCCCATGAGGACAATGCTCTGAGCCATATTTACGTCTCAGGTGCCCATTCATGGTCAGTGGGTAGGAAAACAAATTTCTTTTGTAGTAGTTATATTGTACGCAGGCAAGGTGATAAATTATTGAATTGCTTCTTTTTTTATAAACATATTTATCATCTTTCCTTTTCATCAATTCTGTGGTGAACAAGGGAAGGGCAGAAGCAGGGAAGCATTTTGCAAAGAGCTTCAAATGTTACCTCCCTGTGGTGAAGGGCCCCCTGGTTGGAGGGGTTATTTCCTTCTTGAGTGGTCCCTATGCCTCAAGGACACTTTTTCGTGCCATCATTATTCAGCCTCAGAGTCACCCTGTTTTCTAACCCTTTCTCTTTCACTTGCCACCTCCCCCCCCCCAACTTTTTTTTTTATTTTGGTGGTGAAAGGAAGCCTAGGTGTCTATTAAAAATTGGGACGAGGTTGCAAAGTGGCCATTTTGCATTTTGCAGAAACAGCCAGGCTATTGTTCAAGCGGGGTCCCAGTTTTTCCAGCCAAGGTGTTGAATTCTACTGAATGTTAACGTGGTTGTTTTACCCAGTGGTGGGCTAGGGGACTTCAGGAGAGTGGGATATGTTGAGAGCACCATGTCTGGAGCGATTACTAGCCAGGAATGGGGCTCCCCAGTATGTGTCCGCCTAGGCCCTTCTCCTGGTGAGACCTCCCTCCAGTAGTGGCAACCCTGGTGGCTGTGCCCGGAACGGGGTACAGTGCAGGAGGCCACGGAGCTCGAGGTCTCAGGGGGAAGGCAACCATAAAAACAGAGGCCTGGCGGACAGTAATAAAGATAGATCAAGGGTCCTGAGGTCGTGATGAAATTGAGCATCAGTAAAACTCATTGCTGGAAAGGAGAGTGCTGGCCGTTGTCCCCACCTCTCTCCTCATTAATGTTTCTTCCTTTAGATCAGTGCTTTTTGAAAGGTGCTCTGAGGAGCCCCTAGGGGGCCAAGGCAAAGGCCTCGGGGTTAAATTGGAGGTGGAAGATGGTAGCTGAGGTGTTGAATGAGCAAGTGAAGGGCAAAATTTGTTTATTTTTAACTGCCTTGGTTTCATTTAAGGAAGGGAATCCTGTAATTTAAGGGGGGGGGGGATAACACTGTTGGCAGAGATTTTTGTATTTCTCAAGTCACTCTCAAGTTATTCAAACAACGCTCAAGAGTTTTTTGTGTTTTCTCAAAGCAGAAATATAAGAAATTTCATCTTTGTTTCATCATTTTAATGTCTGAAGAAATCACACCATTATTATTTTATTTTAACTGATTTTATTTTAATTGATACCTTTTACAGAGGCTTTGAGCTGGCCTGCAACATATCCACAAACTAAAAAATGGGCAAAAATAGGTTGAATCAAATGAAGCTGTTGAAATTCGGTGAGTTTTAACCTACAAAAATGGCAACATCTCTAGCCCCAGAGAGATTGTTGTTTGGATTAGGACCAAGGAAAAGTTAGAATGAAGGGAAGAATGTCAAACCGGTTCCAGGGAAAGGGTGGGGCAAGAGAATAGAAATACACAGGCCCGTGGACCTGCAGGGTTGCTCCTGATTGAGCCTTAAATATTCCTGGAAACCAAAGAGTAAAATAAGATGTAATTGGTCAAAAGAAAGCATTTTGATCTCACAGAGAGGCAAATCTGCTTCTTCCACTTTTATCGAAAAGAAATTGTGTGTGCAGGCCTTCTAAGGGGACCCATGGATGATGGTGCAGATTCTTTCTTCAAGCACGCTAAGAGGAAATGCAGTCACAGATTTCATAAATCACCTTCTTATAGCAGCTCACATGACAATACCACGATCACGCTGGTGTATATTTGTTTTTAAAGGAAATAGTATTCTAAAATGACACAGAGAGGTGGAAGGTTTATGTTTGTGTCTTATTTTACAAGCGGTGAAAAAGGAAATTATTTGTTTCTGCCAAATAACATCTCAAAGCATTTCCTCTTAGTCTAGGAGGAATTTCCAGAGCCTGACCTTAAACCCCAATTCTATCAGCCTGTCAGAGATAGATTTTACTGATCTCTTCTTATGTCTGCTGTCCATTGATGTGACTTCATGTTGCCTAAGGTAGGTCCTCGCCGTTTGTTTCTGTACTATAAATAATTGATCAGAGACTCTGAATGCCCTTCTTGGGAAAAAGCTTCAAATTACATAAATAGTGCGTTTTATACGATGATCAGGTTGCATCTAATTAGGTGTTTGGTGTTATTGACTTTCGAGAGTTGTTTGCTTTTGCTTTTCCAAATAACACCGATGGCTGATATTCCTGAGCATTCTCTGTGCACTAGGCTCCGTTCTAAGGGCTTTTTATATACATCATCTCACATACCCTCACCCGGTGGTCCCATGAGTTAAGTCCTTTAATTATCTTTATGTTACCAATAAACAAATCAAGGCTCCGAAAAGCTTAAAAAAACAAAAACAAATAACTTCCCTGGGACTACCTGGCTGACATCCACCCAAGTCAGGGTTCAGACTCAGTGCTCTGGGCCCCGAGACCCTCGTTCTTGATCAGCATACTGCAAAGCCCGCGTGATTGTTCTTGGCAGCTGCTCAGGCCATGTGCTTCTAACACATGGAAACAGCCGGACCTTTCCACACAGGAACATGGGCAGTAGAGGGATTGGATAGCAAAGAGGGCCAACAGCAGCTGGTTCTCAAAAAGCATGACACCTGGAAGTAGAGGGTCAGAGGAGATCTGTGAGTCCTGTTCTGAAACCTGCTCAGGCTGACTAGGGTGGTTGAGTTGGGACTGAAAGAGCAGATAGATAGATAACGCAGTGAAGTTCTGGAATCCAAAGAGCTCAAATGAAGAAAACAAAGACTAAAGATGATAAGACAAGGCATCACCAGATCTGGATAATTAGAGGGAGGGCTGCGTAATGAAAATTCTTTTAACCAATCTGCTAGAGTTACTTGGGACCTTGCTTACCTCTGGGCACAAGCTACTTCCTCTGGAAAAAGAAGCCCAGTAGGTCACCATAATAATGTTGCTTCTGATGGCTGCTGCTTCTATGGGGCCTGGGTTTTCAGACAGAGGTCTGAGCACTGACAGGAAGTTGGGATTTAGCCATGTGGCTCAACAGAGTACTTGTAGAAGAGAGCTTTCTTCTAAGCAGAGCCTTTCAGGGACCAGGACTGGCCTCCGAAAATGACCCAGACTCCGTCCCTGTGGGACAAGCAGCTGGACCCGAAAAGGAGCAAGGCTATCTCAATACATCTTTAGTTTCTGGGCTCCAGTTTTCTTCCTCCCTTCTGAGATATGCCAGCCACCAACAAAGCATGCCAAACGCGCAGCTCTGGTTGCGTCCCCAGAGGCTGAGGGCTGGTGAGGAGAAAGTCACTCCATCCTCCTTAACATCGGAAAATAGTATTAACTTAAAGTAGGCTCCACACTTGATTCCTCAACAGCCCAAACTTACTTCAGTGGAATCCGTTGTTAAGGTCTGTGTACTACGGTGAGCTGAAGTAGGGCATTTTACACGTTTAGTTTGCCTTGAATAGAAATGAACCCAAATCAGGTCTCATTAGAGCTCTGCTGGTGTGTGATTTAGGCAATTTTACCATTATCTGCAAAGAGAAGAAATCATGGGTAAATTCAGACATAATTCCGTAGCATCAGAGTGAGCTCTCCCTGTTACTGGTTTGACTGCTTGCTGGGTTTTTGTTGTTTAATTGTTTAGTGTAGCTGCGCCTCTCAAGGAATGAACACAATTGAGTGTGATCTGGAGGTGGTCATGAAATTTTTAGACCTTGGAATGGATTCATGAGTTTTAGGGTGCACTTTGGTGTTTTCACTAAAAATACTTGGTTATTTCATGAATCAAGAAAAGACAGCAGTGTTTTACTAGTAGTCAAAAAGTGTTTACTGAATTCTACCCTGGGCCAAGGTCAAAGAGATAGAAGACAGAGGCTGCTCTAAAACAAAGCCCCCATAGGCTAAAGTTTCAAAAGAGAAATCCAATCAGCAGTTATTTTTGTAAAGTTTTCAGCTGGCATGAAGTAACCGCTTTGTAGCATTTGCCACCGTGATGGTAACAAAGATAGTAATAATGAGGGGACAATATCTAGCATGATGTTTTTAAAATAGTGGCTCTATTGAGATAAAATTCATAGACCATAAAATACACCCCCCCTTTTTTTTAAAGCTTTTATATATTTGATAGGGAGAGAGAGAGAGAGATCACAAGTAGGCAGCAAGGCAGGCAGAGAGAGAAGGGGAAAGCAGGCTCCCTGGTGAGCAGAGAGCCCGATGTGGGGCTTGATCCCAGGACCCTGAGATCATAACCTGAGCCAGAGGCAGATGTTTAACTGACTGAGCCACCCAGGCGCCCCTAAAAACCACCCTTTTAAAGTTCACAATTAAATGGTATATACCCAGGGTTTGCAGTTATCATCACCATCTAATTTCAGAGTATTTCCATCTTTCCGAAAAGAAACCCCATATCCAGTAGCAGTCACTCCCCTCACTCCCCACCCTCAAGCTCCTAGTAACCACTAATCTACTTTCTGTCTCTATGGATTTGCCTCTCCTAGATGTTTCATATAAATGGAATCATACAAAACATGCTCCCCTTTGTAACTCAATTCTTTCACTTATCTTGTTTTTGAGGTCCATTCATGCTGTTACATGAGTGAGTACTTCATTCCTTTTTAATTGCTCAATAATATTCCATTGTATGGATATGCCACCTTTTGTTTAGCCAATCATCTGTTGATGGGCATTTGGGTGGTTTCAGTCTTTTACTATTATAAATAATGTTACTACTATAAATAATGTCCACATACAAGTTTTTGTATGGACATATTTTTTTCAGTTCTCCACCTAGAAGTGGAATTGCTGGTTTATATGGTAACTATAAGTCTAACATTTTCAGGAACTGCCAGATTATTTTCTGGCCATACCACGTTACAATCTTGCCACCCGTGTATAAGGGTTTCAACTTCTTTAAATCTCCTCTGGCACTTCTTATTATCTGTGATTTTTATTTTAGTCAGTCCTAGTGGATGTGAGATGGTAACTTATTGTGGTTTTGATTTGCATAATCACTAATGATGTTGAGTATCTTTATGTGCTTATTAGCCTTTTGTATATCTTCATTAGAGAAATGTCTGTTTATATCTTTTACCCATTTTTTAATTGGGTTTTTTGTCTTCTTGTTGTAGAGTTGTAAGAGTTCTTTATGTATGCTGGTTAGAAATCCCTTATCTGATCTATGACTTGTCAGAATTTCTCCCATTTCTGTGGGTTGTCTTTTCACTTTCTTGATTATGTCCCTGAAAGCACAAATATTTTTAATATTTTTAATTTTTTAGAAATTCACTTTATCTATGTTCTTTGTCACTTATGCCTTTGGGGTCAAATCTAAGAAACCAATCCGTTATCCAAAGTCACAAAGATGTATTCTTATGTTTTCTTCTAAAGGTTTTATAGTTTTACCTTTTACAATTAGGTCTGTGAATCATTTTGAGTTAATTTTTGTATGCACCACGAAGCGAGGATCCAGCTTAATTCTTTTGCATGTAGACTCGCAGTTGTCATAGAACCACTTGTTCAAAAGACTCTTCTTTGTTGATTGAATTGGCTTGTAATCTTTGTCTAAACCTTGATTGTTTTTTAAATCACCAACTAAATCAACTAGATCCTAGGATATCCTGGAATCACATAAAATAGTCTCAGTTCCTATTCCCCGAGAACTTGCTATCTCTGAGGGAGAAATCCTTGCCAAAAACAGGTACAAGAACACTCATTCATTCATTCATTCAACATTATTATAGTATTCTTACAAAATATCTGGCGCTATGGTAGGCCCTGGGAAGACTGGGATCTATAAGGATAAGGGAGGACACACTGAAGCAGGTGAAGGAAACACAGCTTTAGTTTTAATAAGACTACATTATGTCCCAAGGAATTTTAACATTTCTTTTTTTTTTCCTTTTTTTTTTAAATTTCATTTCTTTTCAGCGTAACAGAATCCATAGTTTTTACAACACACCCAGTGCTCCATGCAATGCGTGCCCTCCCTAATACCCACCACCTGGCTCCCCCAACCTCCCACTCCCCGCCCCTTCAAAACCCTCAGGTTGTTTTTCAGAGTCCATAGTCTCTCATGGTTCATCTCCCCCCCAAATAGAATTTTAACATTTCTATTTGTGTTTGTACATGCTCATTCTTCTCCATCTAATTTCCTTGATGAACCACTTCTCACCCCTGGATTCTGATTTGGCATTTCTTCTAAAAAGGTCTTTGCCATAATCCTAAGATATATATACCTCTGTAATAGCTCTTAGCATGTTGAATTGTAACTGGATGTCTGTCTGTTGCACTCATCCTTGAGGAAATAACTGTGTTTTCATGGCATCGTATACCTGATAATTCCTAGACATAGAAGATGTTCCATTTGTATAGTAAACAAATTAATATTGGAATCAAGAGTACTAGATGGAGGGGCACCTCAGTGGCTCAGTTGTTAAGTGTCTGCCTTTGCCTCAGGTCATGATCCCATGGTCCTGGGATCAAGCCCTGCATCGGGCTCCCTGCTGGGCAGGAAGCCTGCTTCTCCCTCTCTCACTCCCCCTGCTTGTGTTCCCCTCTCTCGCTATGTCTCTCTCTGTCAAATAAATAAAATCTTTAAAAAAAATTTTTTTTTAAAGTACTAGATGGAGTTGCTGTCTTCCAATCGATTTCAGAAAAGAATTCAGCAAACATCTCAACAAATGCAATACATTGTGTTACAGGTTGACTGAATCATGTGACCCTCTCACATTGCCTTGATCTGACAACAAATGTTTTAAAAGAAGGTGTGGGTATGGTGTGTGTGGGCACCATTGCAGTGATGTATAAGACTTCCAAAGAGACCATTGTCTTTGGCATGGGAAGAAAGACCTCAAAATCAAATTCAAGGCCAGTGTGACCCAGATGTCTCTAGTAGCTAAACCATTTGTCAGAAGGATAGTTCTACTGACTCTAACCGTGTGGTGGTCTTTTAGCCCTCCTACTTCCTGTCACAACCCACAAATGACAGATCCCAGAAAACACCTAACCTCAGAAAAAAAGCACTTTTGGGGGAGGACCAACCTCAGGAAACTAATTTTCTGCGTTCTAGCTGTCACACTCACAATTAGTTTAAAGTTCCCTGAGAGAACCTTTATGCTGTTGCGGATTGATTTGCTTGAAATAGTAGAAATATGTGGGCCTTCAGAAGGGTGTGGTGTATGAAGATCTAAAACTCTTGGCTCTCACAGCTCTGGCTTTTCTCTTTCCCTGAGGATAACTTTCATTAAATATACCGAACAACTGTGGTCTTCAAAGGAGTTTTTGGAGAACCTGATGCTTAAGTGAAACAAGCAAAAGGTTGAAAATAATTACCATGAAAAATAATATTTCAAAAGGCTCATTGGGTGGTCTCCTGGAGCACACCGCCAGGTAGAAGAAGCCAAAATGTTTAACCTCATCCAGGCATTTTAGTTTATAGTGAATCTACTGAAGGCCTGGCTTCATTTGTGCATGGAAGAATTGGATTCTTTCATCCACCTTAGGCAGACTCTACTGCAGAATTCATTCTCTTGATGACTATATTCTTCTTAAGGGTACTGTCCACTGGTAGCCTCACTATTGAACATTAGATGGGACAACAGTATGTACAGTTCTATCCAAAGGTTTGGAGTCGTTCTGTTTTCCCCAAATCCCTCTCCATGTATCAGAGGGCAGCCCTAAGTTTTCTTGGAGAATTGAGCAAAGTCTTGCTCAGTTGTCTAGTTTTTATTACTCATGGATCCTGCAGTTTAGACAGGACTTTGACTTGGGAGGCACAGTACCTGGTTCCCAGGAGGACTCTGGTACTCACATGCCAGTCATGTCCCCTCTCTGAGACCTCTGTTTTTATTGTTACTGTTGTTATTGTCATTGTTGTCGTGAAAACTAGAATTTGTTGTGGGTTTCCTGTGATTCCCATGCCATGAATACATATTTATCTGGGTTATCTTAAGAGCCTCCTGAGGTGTAGATATCATTACTTTCCTTTTATCAATGACAAAAATGAAGCGGAAAGAGATTAAGTAGCTTGCCCCAAATCACCTTTGATAAGTGGAAAAGGCAAAGATTTGAATCCTGGAAGGCTGACCCTAAAGGCCTTGACATTCTCAACTTGACACTGCCACATGAGGGGAAAGTGAGGTTAAGATTAAGTGAATATCCTTTTCAACACTAAGTATCTATACTTCTGTAAGTCATTCCATAAATTCTGTACCACTACTGTTTCATGCCAGTGATGTGTAAGAGATTTCATGGACTGGAACAGAAGTTGGCAAACTATGGCCTGCAAGGCTCCCTGCCTGTTTATATCAATAGCTTTACTGGAATAGAGACACATTCATTTCTTTACATATTGTCTCTGGCTGCATTTTTACTATAATGGCAAGGTTGAGTACTGCTGAAGACAGTCTGGGTGTAAAGTCAAAAATATTTACTTTCTTGACCCTTTGTGAAAGCAGCTTGCTGATGCCTAAGCTAAAATGGAAGGCTATAGTGTTGGGAAGTTTATTCTGTTCACTACAGTATTTTCAGCATCTAGAATGATGCTTAGTACATAGTAGGTGCTTAATACATAGTTTTGAAAGAAAAATGAATGAGATAAAAAGAAGTTTGTTACTTCATCAACTATGCTCTGGTAGATAAAGCTTCCCTCTACAGATAAGCAGAATTTTAGAATAAGCTATCCACCCCCCTACACAAAACCCATAAACTATAATGTTCAAATACATAATTTTTATGAGATGTGAACTCATAAAATGAGATTTTTACCAATTTTCTTGAGCATTTACCAAAGGTAGGTAGGTTTTTCTACCCTCCTCCCCCCTTCCCCCACTACTTTAGGACCTGATGTCTTGGCTTGATAAAATTAATATTGACATTGAAAACTAGTCTATGTGTTTTAGGTGGAGTCCCCATAAAGCTAGAAGGAGAGACAGACTGCTTTGCATTCTGTCTTTGCCCCTTCTTTCTTGAATTATTATGCAAAGATCAATTCCCTAGTATTTTACACCTGGCAGTTACCTACAAAATTTGCTTTCTGCTCTAGAATGTATTATTTGGGGGTTGTTTAAAACAGCAGCTGGGTTTCTCTAGTTCTATCCCAATTTAATAGAGCTAATACAGCTATTTGAATGTGAGCGTTGCTTAGTAGAAGCTACTTTATATTCCAAAACCAACTTAGAAACATAATAGCTATGGTGGGGTTTTTTTTTCCCCCAGGTTCTTACAGTCATTTATCTTAGCAGTGCATTAATTAATTTTCTTTCATTATCTGGTACTTAGTCATAAAATGTTGTCATTCTCATTATGTCATTCTGCAAAATGCTCTGTACATATTGTTAGTATTACTGAAATGTGTGAGTTCACTGCTAGTCATATCAGTGTATTTGGAAATTACACTGGTAGAAATAACATTTATGTTCAATACCAAATTCTCCTGGCCTTAGAAGTGCAGGCATACTTCTGGAATAGATCTAAATGGCATGAACATTTTATTCATTGATTCGCTTATTCCTGTAACCTACTTTGTGCTGAATACTTGGTTAAATGATTAAGATATTGGAAAATAAACACACACACACACACACACACACACACACACACACACACAACCTTTACCCATAAGAGACCACCGTCTGGTGCAGAGGATGTTAGGGAGACAGAATATGGGATGAACAATTTGATCATGGACTGGGGAGAGGAACCAGCTGAGGTTGAGAGAGGGGAAAGGTCAGGGAAGAATCTTTAAGGACTTGACACATGAAACCTGAAAACCAAGAAGAAGGAAAAGTGTTGAAAGCTGTAAGGCCATAAATAAAGGATTGGGAAAAATAGAAAACAAAGAAAAGATGAGTAGGGATTTCCCTGGTGAGAAAGATATAAAAAGGTATTCAGAAAGGACAAGAGCAGGTGAAAGCCATATAACATTAAACAGTATGTGTGCTTGTGAAAGAGCAAATAGGAGAGAGCGTTGGAGATTAAGGTTAAAGACCTGTGTGCCGTGCTAAGGAGTTGAATTTGATAGTCTAAGTGCGGGGGAGCCACAGAATAATGCGGTAGGAGGAAACTAACTGATTGGAATGACAGTTCAACAAGCAGTAATGCTAGCGTTTGGGGCAGCAAGAGTCCCTCTGCCTGTGAATGAACCACATCTTCAATCACTAGATATTGGGGTGATTCTACTCTGGGCCTCAGACATCGAGCTCCTCCTAGACTAGTGTTCTCTCTACTATGTCACACTCCTAGTGGGAAGATTTCCTTAGATCACTGCCAAAACATAAGTTCCTCCATAAAGTTTTTTAATAAAGTGTTTACTTTGGAAGAATTTTGCATTTACAAAAAGTTGCAAAGATGATACAGATTTCCCAGATGTACTTCACCTATTTTCCCCTAACGTTAATCTCTTACATAACTATGATTCATTTGCCAAAGTTCAGAAATTAACATTGGCACATTACTAGTAAGTGAAGTTCAGACTTGATTTGGATTTCATCAGTTTTTTACATTGATGTCCCTTTTCCATTTCAGGATCCAACCCAGGATACCACATTGCATTTACATGGCCATTTTTCTGCATTGCATCCTTAAAGTTTTTAATTACATATGCTTGTGGTTTAAAGAAGCTGACTACATAAGAGGCTTTGAACCTGGTGAGACTGGAAAAGAGAGAGCTTTCCCCTTCTGTAAAAGGGGAAAGCTTTCCTTTTTTAGTGGAAAAGCCAGCCAGCCTGTAGGATATAGGCATAACATTCCCTTCATCAACTCTCCTAGGCTGAATGGTTTTAACAAGGTAGAAAAGAATTGGATGAGTCAAAATCTGACTGGGTGATACTTATTTGATGAGTGGCATTTTGGGTAATATGGCTGGCCATGACCTCTTGAAATAAATGGTGCTCATAAAATACTTCAGACCTCATGTAGATATAGTCCTCTGGCCCCATAAGCAATGCTTTGTTTGCTAGGGCAGTGGTTCAATGATGGTCATTATTTAGTACACCTTGGGCTTGTAAGCTGAACTCTAAATTTAACAGAAAAGTTACCAAATATTTCTTAAGTGCCCTTGAAGAGTCTGGCCTCCAAATGTGTGCTTTGGTGTGGTTTTGGGGAGGAAAAAAAACACAACTTTGATCTGCAGCGGGAGTGTAATTTGGGAAAATGTACAAAACTTCTGTTGCCTAGATCTCTAGCCCTTCTCTTTTCCTAGACCTGAGCTGTCGTGCCTGGAAGCCCATTATATCACCATTCCCCATGCTTGTTCTGATGTGCTGTTTCCAGTAGTTTTCACTTTGGAGGAAAGAAAGTGGGGGAGGAAAAAAAATCCATCTGAAACTTCCCAGCTTAAATCTGGCAAACCAGTCAGCTCTGGTGTGTCTTCATGATAGGACTGCTAGAGTAGACAAAAGAAGTAAAACATGGTTTAAAAAGTTCCCTGCAGAAGGTGGCATTGTTTTTTTTTTAGAAGAACAATATGATTAGGACTTGTCTCCCTAGGACCAGAGACAGGCATATTCCAATGTCATCCGATGGTTAATCAACTCTACAAGTGACTGATCTGTGACAAGTGATGGTAAGGATTCAGCTAGCCGACGGTGTCTGTAACCAACGAGAACCAGAATGCTCACTGGGGAGGTGGAAAACTCAGGCCACTGGCGAGGTTTTAGGCTTTTCTGACATCAAGCAGGTTTCTGTGCAAAAGTGAGCATCACACACACGTGGTCATAAGCTGGGTGCGCCATACGAAAGCAAGGTGTCTCTTTAGCTGAGTCAGCAACACAGACATTTGCTGGCTAACCACCTCTCTGCCCCATTATTGCTGCCACTTGTCCTAGTACCACCACCTCCTCAGGTCCGGGTTCTTTTTATCCACTGAGGAGCAGCATAGAAGTGGCCTCTTTCGTGCATTCTGGGAGCTACCTATATGAAGAAGACACCAGTGCCCCTCCTAAAATCCCCCCAAATCTCTGCCTCTGGCTCTTGGATGCACTTCTCACCCTCTCGTTATCTAGATAAGTATCTAATCTCTTCTCATTTAGGATAATTAATTGGAGCACAGGATTTACATTTAATTCACCTTTATATATCCTCAGAGCGCTTAGCATGCTGCTTGGCACACAACAGTAATGCAATAAATATCTCAGTAAGTAGCACCTGGTTATGCTGCTGATGACAGTGCCCCCAGCCCTGCTCATCACCTCACCAGTGAAATTATGAGTAATGAGGAGTCCTGGCCAGATGTCCAACTGAATTCCAATGACACTGTTGCAAAGACCACTTCAGGAGATCTTTTCTTTGGCCTAATCGACCATGATGAGCTTTTTGCCCCAAGTGAGGGAAGACAAGCAGACAACTGAAGAAGAGAGACAACCCCACAGTCCCTTTTTCTTGACACTGCTGCAGATTCAGAGTTGTACACCGTATCCTCGCTGAGTTGCCTCCTCTCTCTGGGAGGAAGCGTGGGGAGTGTGGAGGGAGGAGGAAAGGCAGTCCACAAAAAGCCAGAGAGGACCAGAGGAGGATAACACGGGGGTTGGGACTAGCATTCTCCTTGGGACCAGCAGTACTTATTCAATTGTTGCCCATTTTACGGTGTTCCAGGGAGGAGAGAGCTATAGTTGCCTGGTTGCCTTCTAATGTGTCTCCCTCTGCCCCGCAAAAGCCTGGGGCATCTCCCACATAAGAGCTTTGGGAATTCCCTAACCTGGGACCAGCTGAGGCAGCTTGAAACTGAAATATTTTTAGCACTTATTATGTGACTGGCCACTGCTTGCCACCAGCCCTGCCCACTCACAGTTCAAGAGGCTCTACCGACAAGAGATTGCCAGTCTTGTGTCCAGCCAAAGTACTGACTGACCCAGGAGTATGGAAACCTGTCCTTCATTACAGAGGCTGCCATTTTGTCTCCACGTAGACGCAGGGGCACCTGGGCCACCTACGTTGTGGACCATCTGGAGAGACACATACTGCCCCAATCTCTATTATAAAACAGGTCCCTTCTGGGATTTTCATGAAAAAGAAAACTCCATCTTTAAAATCATAAAATCTGTATCTCTGGAGAATTTCCCACCTCTTAATTCTGTCCCATTCAGGTGCCTGTCAGTTCATTAGACAAAGGTCAGTGGAAGACGGTTACCATGGTTGCATCGGGGACCTGCAATTTTAGGGTCATTCCACCCAAAATGCAGAGAGCTGATGCGGTTGTTTTTTTCCTCGATGTGGCACATTTTCTGAAGGACACCACCATCAAAAGACTGTAAAATAATGGGGGTGCATAATGGAGCGACTCGGTGTGAGGTTGACAGTAATGAAACTTGAATGTCCATCACATTTGGCGTGCGTTCTAGACAGCGTCGTTGTTTGAAGTGTGCTGTCTGTGCCTTGGTGGAAATAATCCGGTCGCCAACCTGTTTTTGGCAAGCCGTAGCAGTAGCAGCTCTTTACTTACAGAGGGAAGCACTCTCTGACATTTTCTCAAGTCTCCCCTCCTGGGGTGTTTTCCCCTGGGAAATGCTAAAATAGCCAACGGATAAGGTCCCAAATGAAATGTATACATGAAAGAAGAGAGAACTTCTAATAAAAGGACATTACAATCTTCCTCCCCCCCCCCCAACACCCTTATGCTACCTCTGACTAAATGGATTTGACACCCAAGTATCACCCACTGTGGGGTTGAAAGGAAGGCGAACAGTGACCTCACCCAGCCAGCACCAGCCACGTAAGTCGCCCTCACAATAGCCACACAAGCAGGATGGGTGGTTGGCTTCTGGGTCTCTGATTCCTCTGATGACTTAGAGCTCACTCACCCGACAGGATAGTCAGGTTTGGAAGTTAATCTTAAACTAACAAGATAGCTTTCAATGCATGAATTCTCTTCAATAAGAATGGCTACTTTTTTTTTTTTTCCAACTGCTGGCTGAGTGCACGGAGAGCTTCCCCGCTTGCCCTGCACCCGCTCATATACTATTCACAACCACCTCAAAGGGAGGTATTATTATTCTTATTTTATAGTTAAAGAAACTGAGGTTGAGTTGGCCAAAGTGCTTATTCAGTTTATTCACAGAACCCCTAGTGACAGGAACCACACAGCTGGTCTTGAAGCAACTCTGACTCTCAGAAACGGCTTCTTTTTAAGGTAAAACGTGTTTCCCTCTAAAGCAAGCAGTACGCATTTATTGAGGAGCCACTGAATTTCAGGCACGATGCTAGGCATTTCAGATTCAAAGAAATAATGGGTTTGATTTATGCCCATACTCATATTTTTACCTCATTTTAAGAAATATTGGGGGCAAATTAAAAGGAAACTTCTGGTATACAATGGCAGGATATAAATAGGACTGGAGAGCCAGGATCAGAGGAAGCATAAGTAAAAGTGAAAGCTACCTTGACCAAATGAAAAATATACTACACAAACCAAATGGAATGAGAAACATTGTGTCAATTTGTTTCTATTTGACCGGGGCATCCCCAAAGCCAGAACAAAAGGGGAGACCCTGTCAAATCACAAGACTTAAAAACAAAATGATGGTCAAAACGGGGTAGCTATTTTTCCTGCAATTAAATGGTGAAAAGAAATCTCTCTCAGAGGACGACGTATTGGGGGCATTGGGAGACCAACTTCGCTGTAGCCTTAGCAAAATTCCTATAGGATATGCATTAAAATACTTAAGTGTAGCTGTTCTTGAAGGAGAGCATTAAAATAAACTTGGCAAATAGGGCAGTGTAAGTCAAATAGGTAGCCTGTGCCCTTCCATCCTTTATCCTCCCGAAAGCATAAAACATTGCCCCTGGCACAGAGGATCTTCATTATAGATCTCGGATACTGAAACATAGAGACATGCCTGAGCCCCAGACTATGAACGATTAGAATGCAGAGAGCAGGAACTCTTCCGAGTTTTCAGAGAACTAACCAACCCATCACTGTGGGCTGAGCCTTTGAGGGGCCATTTCTAGGAAAGAATGACCTTTGAGCTGAGTTGCACTGAACAAGCATGGGGAGGGAGATGGAGAAAAGATGAGTCAGGCTAAACGTGACCGATTTGATTTATTCCTTTCACTTAAACTGTGTTGTGCCTCAATTTCATGTGTCCGTGGAGGACACTCACCCTTGGCACCAACTGGAAAGTGAAACTGCAGGGCGTTCATGGGCTCTGGCCAAGGAGCCATCAGCAATCCCATTACCAGTGCTTAGAGTGAGTCTCATAAGGCAGATTTGGCTCCAAGCAGCAACCACAGCTCGATTTTCATAAAGTAATTTCACTTGTTTGTCCCAGTTAATATTAATAAGCCCAGGGCTACACGCATCTACTTATCAGAGCACAAAGATAATAGAATAATGGAATGTTCAAGCTGAAATGGACCTCGGAGAACTTCTAGTCCAACTTCCTCATTTGATAGATGAGGAAGTGGAGATGGGAAGAAGCGAAGGGCCAGGGTGCAGAGAGTCAGATTTACAGACCAACTGAGCTGGAACCCAGTCTCTCCAACAGCCAAGGCGTCGTCTGTCAGAGCTATCTGGCATCCTCCTACCTCATCCCTGAGAACTGGAGTGTGCTAGAAAGAACCTTGGACCCCGCACCGGGAGAACCAGGACTTCAACATATCTTCCTTCATTTTTATCTGGAGTTTCTCTGGACTCTTACTTTCTCCTCACAACATCAACTTCCTTGTAAACGTAGATGCCTGACACGATTCCCCAGAAGAGGAGCTAAGATAAAACAAAGTCTCTGCAACACCGTGGTCCCTTCCATTTAGCCCAAACTCAGCACAGACCTGGTGCTAGCAGGTGGTACTTGGTGCTCTGTGACTTTGAACATACTTTCTTATCTCATGGAACCTAAGCTTCACTGGACTGTTGTCATTACGATATGAGTCAGGGCATATAAATCATATGGCACAAGGCCTAGCACTGGGGTGCTCGAACATGCTCATTCTCTTGATTGTCCTCTTGCCTTCTTCCCTCCTGGTAGACCAGATGTAAGTCCATGTGTGCCTCTAAGGGACGTGAATCATCTAGAACTCCACGTAGTCGGAATGTAGAGTGATATCATGTGCCTAAGTTACTTACCTCTTTCCACTGAATAAGTCAGCCTGCGGGGTCTCATTTCCATTTCTCTTCAACTAGCCAAACATCCATTTTCACCTTCTGCTGACCCAGGGACAAATAAATCACATTTCAAATGGTCCCAGGACAATTCAGCTTTAAAGAAAAAGAAAGGATGGCAACATGAAGGACGTTTGCTGTGTTGGGCTGTCACTGGGTCCCCATCGGAATCATGAAAAATTATGGCCAATAAAATAACATTTTTCAAAATGTGACACTACCCTTAAATTTATCTTGGGCAGTAAATGGATTTTGAAGAGAATATTTGAGGGCAGTTCATTTTTCAAGCACTCAATAACACATCATAAATGAATCGCATTATTAATTTATAATAGAATAATTGTTTTGTCGCAACAGCCATTTTCACAAGCTCTGGCATTAATTTTCTCTTTTGTTTTAATCGTCTCAAACTATTAGCGCATACACCACCCCTTGCTGCCACCCAGTCTTCTCCACTTATACGGAAGTGATTCTGACTGCTTGGCTAGAGAGTCTTCTGGCCATCCTTTTGTGACAATGAGAGAGAACGGGAGCAAAAGGAGCTAGCACAGACTGAGACTGACTATCTTCCAAATAGTCTGCTAAACAGCTTAACTGTAGTATTTTATCGAGTCTCCCCAATAATCCTGAAAAGTAGCTGCCATTATTTTGCCCATTTTACATATGAGAAAACAGAGGCAGAGAATCTTTTTCTAAAGCAACAAAACAGAAAGGAACACCATTTTCCACTTATGAGCCTTTGCGGATACAGGTTTCACAGACCAGGTGTGCTTAAATCAGGGTGCGTTGGACTACCATCCTTTTTATATAACAGAACATGTCGTATCATCTTTAACGGCACCAAGTTAAAGCAGCGAAGGGCAGAGAAAAGTGGAGCAAAGTACTTATTGAGTTAAGACCAACAGAGCAAAGTCTTTGGGAATGCATTTCCTTTTCTTAATGAATGATCCAGTTGGGTGGCTTGTAGATGTCATAATGTTAGTCCAACTCTGACGTGTACAAGTGTCCCGATTGTTTTCTTCCTGGAGCATCAGGACACCTGAGTGCCAGACCCTGCTCTGTCACTAACCATTTGTGCCATTTCCGTAGGTTGTTACATCTTTCCGAATCTCAGCTTCCCCCCGTGTGAAAGATTTGCCCTCTAGTTCCAACTTTCCCAGAGATTGTATTGACCACGGCGTAGATCCATGCGACTGTTTACATACTAACCATGAAGAGGATGAGGGAGAAACAGGGCATCTTTAATGTCTGGCACTAGACGTACAAAAACTTAGCCTTTGCATTTCAACCTGTCTAAAGGGAGAGCTATATAATTGGACTTCAGAGAGGAAAAAGCCCATATGAAAGCTTAATAATAACAATAACCCAAAAAAAGGCAGTCTTAAAGCATCACGACACTAAAAGCTCATTAAGATCTCTGTCCCAGCTATTACACTCCTAATTGAACAGTTACACAAATAGACGTACAATACAATCGTGACTCTAATTAAGGCTCCGACCTCAGAATCTAGTAGAAGCTTGTACAGTTCCTGCTTCCCCCCCCCCCTTTAAATAGCTGTTCTGGGTAAGCTTTGGGAAGAGAAACTGTCCTATTATGACTTCACTGAAATAACATGAAAACTCACACAAGTGCCTCTTTTTTGTTTCTTTCCCTGGCCCAAAGCACCTCTCCCACTCCCCGTTTCTTCCCTTTCACCACGGGGAAATGTGTTCTTTGGTGGGAGAGGATGCAGTTTGCCAACTCCAGTGGTGCCTGCCCTATCGTTGTCCACATTTTTCTGTAGGGCCCTCTATCTGTGTCTTGATCTATAGGACTGTGGGTCTGAGTCCTGCCTGGTACTCTCAAGCAAGGCTCTCTCCCTATTGGATAAAGGGCTTTCTTGCCCTTGCACATGTATTAGTTTTACTTTCTCTTGTCCACTTTTTTTTTTTTCTCATATATACATCCCAACTAAGGATCTTAACAGATAGACAGTTTTGAGTTTCTCTGTACTTTTCCCTCCTCCTTCTTGTCCTGACCTTTGCAGAGGAGAGGGATGCCAAGACCCACAGGAGGTAACCTTGGGAGGAGGGGTAAAAATCAAGGTCTGTCTTTGAATAATAAGAGTCCACAGGCTTAGAAAAATTCTAAAGAAAAAAAAATTCTAAAGGAAGTTAAAGATCTGTCTATAGAAAACATTCCTAAAGTGCCCAGTTCCTGTCCCCTCTGAACTGATTGCATTCCATGTTAATGGAGGTTGGCATATTTGTCAAGTAGAGCTATGATAAAATCTAGAGTGAAAATAATTTGAGCTTAAGGTTGACCACCTCCGTGAATTGATTTCTTTCTGTCCTAAAACTAAGGACCTATTTCGAGGGCAGCTTAGTATACCTACTGAGGAGAGCCCAGTGACCTAGAATTCCTTTAGATCCCTTTGTCTCCTGATATCTGAGTGGTGTGGCCTTCTGCAGGGCCACTGAAATAGAGGGGAGTCTAACACACCAGGATACTTAGTGTCAAGTTACATAAAGAGAAAGGCGGTTTAGGGAGACCCTTCATTCCTTGGAATTTCAAAAAAATATTTCTCACGCTTAAAAGTAAGAAGTAGCTGCCTTTGCTTGACCATACGTACAGTGTAAAGAGAATCCTCATCTCAGTGTCACACATACTAGCCATGTCACATTGGGACAAGCCACCATCTACCCCGAGGGGTGACTCTGAGAGCCCAATGAGCAAACATTTATGAAGGTGCTTTTAAACAGAAATGTGGCTTCACCAGTGTAAGGGCTTGAGTCTACAGACAGACCCAGGTCCTCTAGTTGGAGTTGATTTACAAAAATTAAGAGGTAAGCACATTTTTCTGAGACATGTGATTGACATTAAGCCACCTCTGCTATGGATGGTTGACCTCTCTATCAACCGGGTTATGCATGTGATTCCCTCATGCATTTTCAATTCCAAAAAAGATATAGCATTGTCGATGGTGTCTTTAGGATCTAGTTTTATTGTTGACATCCTCAGGAGGAGCCCAAAAGTCTTCCCCAGGGGCTCAAGCTAGAGCCTGATTGTTAAGGATATCCCTATGGACTATGTACACACCATTATAAAAAGACTTTTCCCACCATGTAATTGGTGGATGCATCTGTCGCTCCCAGCTGGGACATCAGGGACTCAAGGACAGAAAATCTCCCGCTCCAGGCCCCCAACACAGTTTTTAGCACCTGGTGGATGGTCACTAAATATTTGAAAAGAGAAAGGCAGTGAGAGGAGAAAGGGGGGAGTTCCACATTGAATTCTAAATACCAACACATACCCTAGCACACAGTGAATGCCCAATAAATGTACATTGAGTTATAATAGCTCTGGTATGCAGCCAACAGTTTAAGATTTTGTACTCAGATAATAATAAATACTTATTTAGCATGTCACAATTTAGGGAATTTAGGAGATAAGGATAAGAACTTTGGTTTCATTTTCTGGATCCCGAATTTCAGTAATATCTCCTTACCTCACAGGCCATGACTATGGGTTGCTATTTCATGAATCACGTGTGGGCTTTAGTCTTCTGGGGGCAGAATGTGCTACTTAGGTGGTGGTTGTCCTTAACACTCTTGCAAAGAGTTCAGCCATTTTTAAGGGACAACATAGTTCATACCTGTTTTGCTGGACTTCGGGTCAGATGGCCTCTATTTTCCTCTGAAGGTTTGACTGAGAGCCTTTGTTATTGGAAGCTTGAGGTTTGGCACAGTCTCGAAGGTGTCAAGTTTCTCGCAACTTTTGACCTTTGATGCTACACTTAGATTTTCCACTGCTGAGCAAATTATGCATCTACTATTAGAGAAATGAGTGTATGCTCTTGGATCGGGTTGTACGACAAACCAGAACCAGCAATCAACACATTTAGAATGGTTTGAGAACACAGATTTGGTTTCAGTCCCCATCTAAAAGGTTTGGATGGTTATCTGAACTTGACTCATCCGATCTCAATCTGGACCATTGAATTTGCAACACAAAGCTCGAAACCTCAAATAGGAAGACTCCTGATACTTCTCATCAGGCCAGCTTCCCATCAGGCCAGCCACGTTTCGGTGAAATGTCCTCAGGCATTTTGGCAGGTCCGGTTCTGTTCCAGGTCCAGGTTGTGGTTTCTTTGAAAGTCGTAGGTGTAGGTGGTAGGAACATGGAAACAGGCCCCCAAGCTCTGCAGAGTTCACATCCAGGATCTACTGCAGGGCTGAGGAGAGAGGGTTGAAGAGTTAGCTTTCCCTTCACAGTGTGTCCTCCTGGAGGACAGAGAACTGTAGCAGGAACAACTGGAGTCTTCACAGACTTTGATTCATTGTTTCTCACCCCACCCGGTCTAGTGTTTTAAAATTGAATGTGGCCTCAGATTACCTGAGCATCTTGTTAAATTGAAGATTAAGATTCAAGAGGGCTGGATGGAGTCTGAGACTCTGTGTTTCTCACAGGCTCCAAGTGGCGCTCATGCTGCGGGTCCCTAAACCCGCCGTGTTCTGTGCAGCGGCCCATGTGCAAAGCATTGGACCAAAGGAGCACAGAGGTGAATCGATGAGGAAGACTAGGCCGTTGTCCTGGCGGGGAGACAAACAAGTAAACAGTAAGCACTCCACAAGTGCTCAGGGCAGAGACTGAGGTGAAGAGAGCCCTGTGGGAGCCCTGCCCTGGGCTTTGGAGATGAGCAGGAGGTGAGCAGGCAGGGAAGCCAGAAAAGAATATTTTAGGCAGAAGCAAGGGCCTGGATTGGAAAGGAGACCACATATGAGCTTGTCTCTTTCTGCATAGAAGACACCTAAAATATTGCCCCGTTCATTCTCAAGCCCTGGGGGTGGGCGGGGGACGGGGTGGGGGGGAGGGGGGGCGGCAGGGGGCGGGGGGAAGAAGCATATGAAAGCACAGAACGTTCCTGTGGCAAGTAAGCCATCCCTCACATCCAAGGGCACCAGGCCTTTTTCCTGCTGCACAATGTAATTAGAGCGTTGGAGATGTGGGATCGGGAGAAGCACCAAGCTGAGGGAATTGTGAGCCAGCCGAAGCTGCGAGAAAGTCAGGCCTTCCCATTCTCAGCACTATCAGCAGCCTTGCTGTTATTTCTTGGGGACTGACCAAACTGGGGTTTGCTTTTTTCTTTTCTTTCTTTCTTTTCTTTTCTTTTCTTTTTTTTTTTTTTTTTTTGGTGCCTTTTTTTTTCTTTCTTTCTTTTTAATGAATCTGAAAACTCAGAGTGAAACTCGGGCTATTGCATTTCCCTGGGCTTTTTCCTCTCCTTCCTGCTGCCATCTTGCTTCACTGTGTCCCCACTGTCCCTTGGGATTCCACCCAGAAATGAGACTGTTTCACATTGCCCATGCTACAGACTTGTTCTCACTCTTGAGCTCCAAGCTGGCCCATCAAACTTTCTGATCCCGGCTGGCAGAGTCCAGGCATTGCAATCCAACAGTGGCCCAGGGGGAAAACAAAACAAAACAAAACAAAACAAAACAAGAAAACCTCAGATGGTCTTTCTCTTTCATTGTGTATGTTCGCCATGGCCCCAGCTGCTCACTAGTGGGGAGGCCCAGAATGTGTCTTGCCATAATAGTAAAACAATAGCAACCCCTTGCTTAGAAACTTACACAGCTCTCATTTTTAAGCCTTCCATCTATCCTGACAAGTTGTTAGGCAGATACTAGCGTTCTTATTCCCATTTAACAGGTGCAAAAACTGAGGCCCAGGGAGCCACAGCTCAGATGTGGTGGACAAAGGATGCAAATCTAGTGTTCCGAGTCTAGGCAGGAACGGGATGGGCTCCCCGTGAGCAGACCGTGCAGTCAGTTCTGACAGTAGTCCATATTTCAAAGAGGAAACTGAGGCCGAGGGAGGCTAAAGAACTTTCCTGAGGTCTGTGAGTTCCAGCCTTGGGATGCAGACTCCCCGTTTGCGCGATCTCAGAGTCCTTTCTCTTCCCCTGATGCCGGGTAGCTTCTTCGATCGTTGCACAGTCCATCCTGCCTTCGCTCACCTCTCTGGACCTTATTTTCTCATCTGTGAAATAGAGACTTTGTCTGTGGCCGGCGAGATCTCTTCCCAGCTTTCCTGTGCCATGATCGTGCTGTTTTGACTCGGGGACCAGAGTTCTTCGCTGCAGCTTCTACTCGGTGCTAATCATCTTGCTTCATTACGTTTAGCTCTGAGTGTGTTTTACTGCAGCTGTCAACACACTTCAGTTAGTTTTGCGGCTAAGGTGAATGGCTAGATGAGAGCACCTGTGTGCCATTTTGCAGAGCCCTTCAGTAGCCCGGCAGGCCTTCAACTTGGCCGCAGGCTGCCATGGGCGGTCTCGGTGCCAGCTCTAACTCCTCTGTTTATACTGGAGGGAAGCAGGCATACCTTTAGCTGCAAATACCCGGAAAGCAACATCAGGAACCTTTGGCTGAAGGTAAACTGCTGGTTGTGTTCCAAAGCCCGGCGTGTTGTGTTGATGGGGTATTCGAGGTGAAGAGAGCAAAGACTCACGAGTGACACATTTATTCCCAGGTTGTGTGCATGAGCAAAGAGGATTTCAGTCTCCTACTTCTCCATGACTCCTCCACTCCTGGGCCTCTGGCCCTGTGATTGAAGTCTCTGCTCACTCCTTCCCTTCAAGCCTCATGAGGCACCACATTATCTAGAATGCTTTCCCTGACATGTTTTGTCGGCACTCCAGCTTTGCCCACGTGTCCCTGAACTTCCATCCATCATAGCCGTTGCCCCGCCATAATAAAAATGTCTCTCATTATTTTCCTGGCTGAGGGCATCAGCCATATGTCATTCATCCCTGGATGCTCTCCCACTAAATGTTTATTGAATGAAGAATGGACAAATGAATGAAGCCATAATGGCTTTCTATGTGTTCACCCTTGCAATGTTCTACATACTGATTAGGAGCCAGAGTTTCTTTTGTCTTTCTGATTTTCTGCCATTAGGCCTCCTTCCTCTTCTGACAGATTTGCTCAAAAGTTTATCCATTTGCCCTATTTGTCCTCTGAGCCTTCTCCCAAGCTCATCTATATCCAGAACAGCATCTCTTCTTCCTCCCTTTCCTTCTCATACATTCTCTGATGTATGAGGCTTCTCTGCCCTCCACCTCTGAAAGGATACCTAAACCTCTCCTCATTCTCCAGTGTTCTCTAGCCAGCACTTTCTCTACTGCCCTATTGGAAATAAACATGCAGTTTCTGGAAGTAGCCTGTCTTTCCCCGGATCCATACGTAATGTAATATTGTGTGTGTGTGTGTGTGTGTGTGTGTGTGTTTAGTTTGTTTTGTTTTGTTTTGTTTTTTAAGTTGTAAAAGTATTCATTTGCATCAATGACTTCTAAAATCTCACTTGTACAGTGAGTATTTCGACACAATCAAAGGACCCTTCCGGTTCTAAAACAAATTTAAAAGTCAGTAATTCTATAAATCATGGATGGATCCCACCCCCAAGAGATTCCATGTACGAGATCTTCTACCGGAGCTTAAATCTTAACAGGTGACTTGTTCACAGGGCCACCTGGCCAAGGTGTATACTGGTGGGTGTTTGTGCTGGGGAGAGAATTGGAAGGGAGATAAAACATGGAGTGGTGGAAAGCATTTAGAGGGCTTCCTCCTTGAGATACAGAACCTATCGTGCCATCAATAGTGCCCTCCACTATGCCAAGAAGGGAAGAAAGGGAGTTTCACCCAAGCTTTTCTCATTGTGCCCCATATTTCCTTCTTCCCTTGTTTGGTTTCCTGGGTTGGTGGTGAGGATCTTCTGACCTGTTAAGGGCTATGGTTGGTAGGGAAGGATCAGCGCAACCATCTGTAATTTCAGTCGATTTGAGGACCACTTGATACTGGGAAAAGTTTGAATTCGCAGGCCCTTCATCAGGATTCCTGATTCACTATATATAGAGTAAGTCCAGAAATCTCTATTTTATTTACAATACACATTTGCCCTCCAAGACCGGAGTCAGATTGTACCTGCCCAATAGGAGAAGCATGGCAGAGTACGCTCAAACATAGGTGTGCTTCCGTCTCCTTCATAATCCTGTCCCTAAATCTGACCCCTTCCACCACATGGAATTCTGCTGTGCTGGTTCTTCACTTTTAAGGGGAAGTTGGCAGGGGAAGTTTGGGAAAGAGTGACCAACACCCCTTGGAAAATCTGGTGAAAGCACAATGATCTTATGCCGTGCATGGGCTCCCTGGGGAGAGAAGCAATCCATACATCTCAAGTGAAACATCTCACCCATGTCAAGAATTGCTTATCTCTTTCCTATGGCTCCTTGTAGCTATAGAGAGCAGAAGCGCCTGGGGAAGGAGTCCAGGGCTCTGCAGGTGCCTCTACAGCCTGTCATGTGGTTTCCGTATCATTGTAAAAGTTGGTCCTAAGTTTTAGCTGCCCTGCTAGGCTCTGTTTTTCTCTCTTGTTTGCAGCATGAAAGGCCAAGAGGTGCTTCATGCTTTTGATACCCAGTGCTCCAGGAAACTTTAAAGAGCAGAATTCTCCCACATCTTACCAAATAGTTTGTGTCTCTCAGTGAGGTATATGCAGGCCAATAAAGCAGACAGGGCCAAGAGCATCGTCAGTGTGGTCAGCCGCACAGAGCAATGTGATCTTAAGCTCTAGGCCGGCCCCGAGCCTGAGTCAGCTACTTCTGGAACACTGAACTATGCTCAAAACTACTATAAGCATGTTTTCCAGACCTTTTCTCCAGGTCAGGTACTGAACTTTAAAAGAAAATCCTTATTGCGAATTTGGGTGATTCTCTCTGTTGTTGAGTATTGCTGATACCAAAACCAGTGTCCTTCTGGTGAGAAATGAGACAAATATTTTGAACTACAACTCATTCCTGTTCATCCTCTATATTTGGGAGGTTTAAACACCAGATTCTCTATTACTATTATTACTGATGAATTGAAAAATGTCAGATGCCTTTAGCTAGGGCACACTTGGAAGGAGCAATATCATATCCTAATGGTAGGGTGCTTTTAGGATAATCATCATAAGTTGTCATTTATGTATCTCTGTTGCTAGGAAGCTTCGCTGAAGTACTACAAATTGCTAATTTTGTTTCTGATAGCCACCCATCAAAGGCCACGGTCAGCCATATGCTCAGACATGTGCTATGTGCCTGGGTTTACTTTTCTTGTTGTGTTTTCAGAATCATCCCACCGAAGTAGTTGTGTGTATAGCATGTCCCAAATTCCATTTAATCATTAACAATAGAAAATCTTCTCTCCTGGGAGGGTCTAATGCAGAAAAGGAGCATTGCCTCAGAGTATGTACGGCTAACCTCGGGGTTGATGTTATCACTAACTGATAATAATAATCATTATTATTGTTTGTTTTTATATTGTACCTAGTCATTTATAAAGTACTTTTCTATCTTTCCTCACATTTGATCTTCAGTTAATTTAAGCTTCTATCATAAGCTGTAGAGATATTCAAATCATTCTAACTTTCCAGATGCCAAAACTATGGAATCACAATACAGCAATGATAAAAGATGATATAAATTGTCCACCAAATAGAGGCAATCACTGGGCCACCTGGGTGGCTCGGTCATTTAAGTGTCCAGCTCTTGGTTTCAGCTTTGGTCTTGATCTCAGGTCATGAGTTCAAGCCCTATGTTGGGCTCCATGCTGGCCACGGAGCTACTTAAAAAAAAAATGTGGACAGTCATTGAGATTTGAATGCAGGTCTGTCTGACTCCAAGTCCAGTTCATTCTATGTTTAAATTTCCTGAACTTCTGCAAATAAAACAGTGGTATTGTTGCTCATGGTAAGCCACAGTGATTGGACTATTCGTAGAACCATGTGACTAACACCCCATACTGTCATATTAAGACCTGGCCACATATACCGTGAGACTGCTTCCACACCAAGCTTATGTCATGAGATGTTTTAATCGCTACTTTCTTCTTCTTTGATGACTTCTTGTTGGCAATGGTATAGCCATTTGTTACGCACCCAATTAAGTCAGCAGTCTTGTAGTCTTTTGTAGAATGTGGAAACTTCTCGTTTTATGTCTTGTGACTCTGCTTCACGGAGCCGACAAGAGAGATGGCGGAAAAGGTTACAGTCACTCCATTTCTCTATTAGCGTCTTCTCCTGAGAGCTTATCACTAATTTTGGTGTCAGAGCAATAGTCACTTTGAGGCTTCATGAAAGCCTACATACTCCCCAGAAATGCAGACGGCCCCCCTGACCTTTGAGGCTGGAGATAATGGCCAAGGCTGAGGCACAGTGACCTTTAGGCCAAGAGTGGGTGGCAGCACTTTCTTTTCTGTGACATTCGTTTTGCTTTTCCCTGTCTGTATTTTTAATTGGAAGCATGTACCGTGTGAATCTGCCTGGTTCCCCCATACGTACACCCTGAACTCTGAGTAGAAAGATTGTGTCTGGCTGGCTCTTATCATCAGGGAGTGCTCTCACTGCTAAGCTGGGGGCCATTACTAATTGCCACAGTTATAGACACAAAGGATATTATGGGTGACCTTTCAGGGGAAGATGCTGTTAGCAGAGCAGGACCTTTATACCACCTGGCCCAGCCATGCACTTTCTCATACTCATTTTACCTCCATGATCTCATGAGATGAATCAGGCATTTGGATTTTTTTTTTAAAGACTTTTTTAAAAAAATTATTTTATTTTATTTTATTTTTTGTATGCAGAACTCATACTCCTCAAGGGGAACCACAGCCACTTAAACCATTTCTGCAGGCCTTCCTCCATGAAACCATTTGCTGCAGACATACCTGCATCTTCAGTCCCCTTCTGCAGCTCTAGCCCACACCAGCCACCTTGTTATTTATTCTATTTAGCTCCTTATCTTTGGATAACTCTGTAGTGTTCCCAGATTACTTCCCACATGTTCATCTCATTCTCTCAGATTTTTGTTTCCTACTTATCAAACAGAAGCTGGCCAACAGAATTTCCTAAGCACCCCCTCTGTGTTGGGCCCCGAGGTGCTTCTCACGTAGTTTCGTTTAATCCTCACAGCACCCCTGGGAATTAGGAGCTGCTTTCCTGTTTTACCCCTGAGAGATTGGATACACACCATGCACATTATAGGCTTGCTGAGGGTCGCACAAGGCTGGTAAGTAGGGGAGACATGTTGCTATGCAGCTCCCATGGGCCAAGGCAGGATCCCAGCCATGGATACTGATGGGAGGTGGGTGGGGAGAGGACACCCCCAAATGCAGATCACGGTACCTACGTAGCATGCTCTCCACAGGGCCAGGCACATGGATGGTGTTCTTAAACATGATACTCTTCTCCTGAGTTACAAAGGGACAGTCCCCACCTATAGCCCCCACTGAGGTTTAAACTCTGGTGGAGAGTCCGAGCAAGGGTCCCTCGGACAAGGCCTGACCAGGACTGTAAAATGGGAAAACATGTCACCATGTTGCTCTTTCATTGGGTCACTCAGGACCTATAGTGTAGACACATGCAGGGCACAGGGCAGAGCCTGTGGGACAAGTCTTGGCTCTTGGGAGTTGAGACATTATCAAGAAATGATTTCTCCTCCTTCAGAACCATCCAGTGATCCAGAATAGGAGTTCTCAGAGCTTAGATCTGGTTGGCACAATGACATTTTGATCAAAAAGGAAGAAGGAGAGAGGAAAATGGTTGTGAGGGGGGAAATACACAATGCATAACACACACACACACACACACACAGCCATAAACCAAAGCCACTGAATGACTTTAATAAAGGAAACTTATAGAACATCAAGATTTATTTCTTCCCCCTATTTGAAATTGCTTTTTATGTTCAGAAAATTCAGAGTAGGAAATAGCAGTTTTCTCTTACTTTGAGCTGTGTGCTTTGGACAGCTTGGGACCTCGAACTTTCCCCACTATCCAGGCACATGTCTGCTCCAAGCTCACCCCACTGAAGACTTTCCCACACACACCCAGGGGCACTGTCAGGAAAATAGCAGTCATGCCTTCTTCCTGGGGAACAGGGTGGGGGGCGACATTTCCATGGTGGCAGGATTGGCACCTTAAACTGTCGAAGGGGGTGACTGGTTGCCAGCATCTTAGAAGAACATTTTTTATGTTCTGAAATTTTGAAATCCAGCTTCTGCTCGTAAATCGTTGTGTAACCATGTCAAGGATTCGGTAGGGTTTTTGTATTTATATATATGTGGGCATTGTTGTTCCTGATGAGTCTAGCAGTGGGCTAGCGGGGAAGTTCGGTCCACCTCGCAGAGAGCTTAACAAGAGACCAGGCAACAGCAATATGTTACCTCTTTTGTTTGTACTGCGTCTTCACACCCACTCACTCAGCAACAGACTGAATGAAATGGGGTCCAGTGCTTTGTGTGGGGGAAAAAGAATGAAAATAATGGCCATTCAGGCAAAATAAAGCTTTTTAGTGCTTTTCAGAAAGCAGTCTTGTCCTCATTGTTGTCCCGATGTTCACATAATGGCCTTATCCTTGTCCTTCATTGAAACAGCTCAAAGCAAGGAAAACATCTCACCCCGCACACAAACAGATGCGTGCTCTTAAAATGATCAGCAAGGAAGGCATGGGTCTGGGAGGGCTGTTGGACTAGGGATTGAGAGGGTACGTGATAAGGGGTCTTCCTGCCCGGAGCAAAGGCAATGGACAGGTGATGTCGATGGCAGGAAGGGGCTTGTTGGGAAACGAGCTTTGGAAATTGGGTTCTGCCTGACATAATCTTGAGAAGGGGAAAACGTGATTTTCACTGTTAGCCATGTCATTGTGCACACCAGTCAGGTGTGGCACTGAGTATCCCTTATGTGTTATGTAATCCTCACAAACACCCTCGAGGAAGACATTATTCTCCCCCATTTTAGAGATGAAGAACCTCGAGTTTAGGGAAATCAAGTCTCCTCCCCAGAGTCATTCGCCTGGGAATGAGTCAGGGTTCAAATCTAGATAACCATCTGACCCCACATACCAACTTCTTAAGCCCCACTCTAGGAGTCTCAGAATCAAACCAGGCTTATCAATTAGAGGAGATAACACCAGCATGAAGATGGGATTTTCAGGGAGGGTTACTTTGTGAGTAGTCCCAAGTTCATTTGGCACTTCATCTTCATGATGGGACTGTAGGATACCTGCATGTTATATCGATCAATCAAATGTCTGCGGGACAGAATGAATCAGGACATCAGCCTGGGCTCAGGGCAAAGAATCCTCTAGACCAACTCAGGAGACACAGACTGTGCACTGTTCCTTTCTGGTCTTGCTACCCTGAGTGCTTAGCTCTACCCCCACGCTCATTAAAATCAGTGGGAGGCTGGAAGAATCATCAAAGTGCTCCCAACAATAAATGTTCTGTTCCCACATCTCTCTAGGCAGTCCTCTTCGTAGTGACTTCTAGTTAGTCTCTTATTTCTGTTTGTCTCAATGACAAGAAACCCACTGGAGCCACAAGGGCCATTAATACCCCCACTTCACCAGCCCTAAAGAGATTCTTGCCTTTGTGTGCTCCATGCCTTCTTTCCCAATCCCACCCAACTTTTCGAGGTCCAGTTGAAATCCCACCTCCTCAACAAGATCCCACATGATCCTTCTGCGCACCACACTTAAGAGACATTGCAGTGGTAGCTTGAAGGTGGTCACCGTAGGAGTGCGTACACAGACTTGGCAAGTACTACAAATCAGGCCATCTTTATTGCTGGTTTGAGAGCTAGTTTACCAGCACACTACTGCTCATGTCCAATGCTCTACCACCCATTTGACCCCAGTCACTGAATACCCCATAGGCCTTTTATTTTTTATCATGTGCCCATGCATGCTTCTCTACAGAGACTGTAGAGTCATCAGCTTCTTTCTATCTGTGCAGCACCATCATGGTCCCTTATAAGTAAGAGGCACTCTCTAGTATCTCTCAGTGTGGTTCATTTCATCCCCTTGGGTATACTTTTTTCTATCCAGTTGGTTGAATATAAATCTTTTATGTAACCAATTGCCATTTGTTAATTCATTTATAAACGATTTATTCATACCAAGGAGGATTTACTGTGCTCCATACTCTAATTCAGAAGGCAAAATCCTTAGTGGTAAATGCAATAGGAGGTCTTTGCCCACAGGGAACTCACATTCTAGTGAGAGACTGAAAATAAATAAATTAATAAATTTGACGCTGTCTGATAGTAATAGAAGAGTAGTCTAGGGGCACCTGTTGGCTCAGCTGATTAAGCATCCAAGTCTTCATTTTGTCTCAGGTCATGATTTCAGGTCGTGGGATGGAGGCCTCTGTTGGGCTCTGTGCTCAGCAGGGAGTCTACTTGAGATTCTCTCTCTCCTTCCCCCCCTACCCCCCAAAATAAATAAATAAATATTTTTTTAAAAAGAATAACCTAGAAGGATGGATAGGGGAATTGGGAATTGGGTGATACAAAGTCTCAGATTGGGATGTGTATTAGTTTCCTAATGCTGCTGTAACAAATTATCACAAGTTTCTTTTGGCTTAAAACAATACAAATTTATTATCTTACAGTTTTGGAGGTCAGAAGTCTAAAATAGGTTGGCAAGCCTGCATTCCTTCTGGAGGATCTAGGGAAGAATCCATTTCTTGCCTGTTGCAGCTTCTGGAGTGTGCTTGCCGTCCTCAGTTCCTGGCCCTGTGTTTCTCTGACTTTCGCTTATGTTATCACATCTCCTCCAACTCTCTCTCCCTTGCCTCCTTCTTTTCATTATAAAGGCCCTCACCTGCCTAGATAATCCGGGGTAATCTCTCGTCTTAAAATCCTTAACTTGATCATATCTGGGAAATTCCCTTTGCTATGTAAGGTAGATAATCACAGATTCCAGGGAGAGGATGTCAACATTGGTAGGGGACATTACTATGCCTGCCAAGGGAAGGTAACATTTGAGATGACACTCAATTAACAAAAGCTTATGAGGGGAAAGTGTTCCAGATAGAGAGAACAACAGCCTGCAGAGATCCTGAGCCTGGCCTGAGCCTAGAGTTTCTGAGGAAGGTTCCAGCTCACTGGAGTGAACAAGTAGAGGGAGGCCAGAGAGGTAGACAGCTCCCACGTGCCTCAGCATCCTGGGGGCGGCCAGAGTGGGGCATGGATTTCATTCTGAGTGTGATAGAGCTGGCAAAGGACTGAAGAGTTATATTGTTCACTGGGTTGATCTATATTTCAATGGAAACAACTTCTCTGGCAATTGTCTAAAGCAGTGCTGGCCAGTAGAAATGGAATGCAGTCCACACTTGTCCCTTGAAGTGTTCTGCTAGCCACATTTTATAAAAAGTGAAAACAAACAGGGAAAATTAATCTTAAGGAGACATTTAATTAATCCCATATATCTAAAATGTCATCATTTCAACATGTAATCAAGATAAAACACATAATAATGAGATATTTTAGTTTCTTTTGTTTTTCAAGTATCATGTCTTCATCATCTGATGTGCATTTTATACCTAAAGGACACATCAGGCTTGACCAGCCGTATTTCAGGAGCTCGAGAGCCACCTGTGGTCTGTGGCAAACATTTTGGACAGGGCACTTCCGGACACCGTCCTCAGAGTCCCAGGCAAGGTCTCCTCAGGGAGTGTTTGAAAAGGCAATGAGCAGTGGGGTGTCACAGAGAATGTGGGGCACATGTCACTGCCATGAGCCATTCCCAACTTCAGAGGCTCTGAGTAGGCCATAGGAAGCGAAGAATAGAATAGATTCCAGAAAGGATTGTGTCCCCTGGTGGGCGGGTGGGGTTAGGTCCACTCTGAGGGGACTCTCGCCTGGCTGGAACCTCCAAGGAACATAGCTCTGTCTCCATTTGATTGGTCTTTAAGTTCACCTCTTTGTCTACCCCTCATACCTTTAATCCTCTGGGGGAGTTCTAGCCAAAACCAGACTTTTCCCATTTCTTCATAGACAGGGCCATTTAATTCAACTCATTATACCAATATTACTGGAAACAAGGGCAGAGGTCAAGAACGGGAAAAACTCAACGAGGCAATGAGAGGGTATCAGTTGCTAGGGCAAGAGCTGTATCCCAGGCACTCTCAAGCTATACCCATGCCCTCTTGTGCTCTCACAGTGACCCTGTCCCTGATATTAACCACAAAAGTCTAGCCTAAAATGCTTAGTATAGAAAGAACACCATGAATATCCATTTAGATTTTTTTATAGTGATATTAAATTAAAAGGGTTTATGAAACAGAAAATAAAAATCTGAATTAAAAATGTAGGTCATGGTGGTTACATAAAGGCCAGCTTATGAGAAGCTTATTCAACACGGCCCAAGACAGTAAAAATAACAGCAACATTTATTAGAATATCCTATTTAGAGCCAGTGATCTGTGCAACACTGCTTTTAGGAAAAGGGATGGCACTGAGTTCCCCTCTGATGATGGATTCAGTGGGCAGGCACCTCAACCCTGACATCCGGGCTCTGGGCACCAGCAGCACCATCAAAAGACGGTTTGGCCATTTGGGATGCATAGGGACGAAAGCGCTCATGTGCAAGGACAAAGGTGCCTTCGGCAAGGACTTCAGGCCTGTAGAGCAGTGGTCAAATTACCAGTGGCTCTAATTAATGTGCTTGCAATCTGGAGCAACCTATATCTGCATTCCAAAAAGGGGTGGAATGTTTCCCTGTGAAAACACATTAGCACAAGCCCGTCTTGGATGAGTTTTCCAAAATCATAAGGACATGATGGCGTGGGAGAAAGGAGCTGTGACAGAAACCTGTTGCCTTGTTAATCGGCAGCGATCTTCACAATCAGCTGATTAACAAATATTTATGTGATACCTGTGAAGTGCCACAATCTGGAGGGATTTCAGCAGCACGAGGTCCCTACTTTGCAGGGGCTTGAGACCTGGTGGGAGAAGAAGTAACTGTGCAATAATTAATAACAGTCCATGGCACTACTGTGGTCTCCGGGGTCAGGTTCTGGCCTGAGGATCAGTAGGTCTGAGTTCTGCCATTAACTCAGCCACTTTTGAACTAGTCATCACCTTGCAGGGATAATATCTGCTAGCTCACCCGAGACGCATGTCCTTGGGACCTCTCTGGACCTCAGGATCTTCTTTCGGAGATGAAGAGGGTTTAACTGGATTAGGATGGTGGCAATAATAGTGATAGGTCCACAGAGTGAGGTTTAACTTTGTGGTCATGATTGTGCTATGTACTTTACAAAAATCAACAAGAAGAGGGGTTCTGGTTTTCCCAATTTATGGATGAGAAAACCGAGATTTAGTTTAAGTAACTTACTCCAAGCCAAAGAGCACTGACTAACGCAGAACTGAAATTCAGTAGCAAGCCATTGAGCCTGCAAATTTTGGAATCTGAATGCTCTGCAGCCCGTCACAGCTGCCACAGTCTCTGGTCCTGGGACCTGAAGGAATCATGGGAAGATGTCTTGGGGGGCTTACAAGGGTGAAAACTGATGGAAGAGACCATGTTGTGGTAAAACATGGACCAGGTCTAAACAGAACTTCAGAGGAAGACAGCTCCCTATCATCTGTGGCTCAGAGAATTCAAACCCAACTGGCTCAGAACACCAGGATGCCGGAATTCTGCATCTTTCTCTGGGATATACGGGTCATTCAATGCCAGTGTCTACTTTTGCCTTGATGTACCACTGGTCCTGGATCAAGACAGTCACACAGCAGGTGGAGTCACCAAAAAGGGACCTCTAGGCTGCTGCATGAAAACAAGTGTCACCTTTTCAACCTTCTCATTTTATACACGCTCAGCCACAGGTGGAGGAGCTGTGAATTTCGCTTTAGCCATAACGTGTAGTTAGGGCACACACATGCACACATACACACAAACAGATTGGCACCCACAAAGTCTTCACTTTGAGACAAGGGTGGGTTCGGTTTCCTTAGCTTACACAACCGATGCCGCGCAGGGACACTTTGGTTTAGATGGCTCATTAGCCACAAACTGTTTCGTTATGTGTTGCCCAGTTCCTCTGGCTTCCTGCTCATTCTCGTGAGCAGATAGTTCATCTCCTTATCTCCGAGAATTGTTTCCCCAGGTAGCCCCGGAGTCCGTCGCTTTGATACCATCGAGGCAAGAAGGCATTAAACCACCCTTTTTGTAATTGTTTCAGTCGTCCCTTTTCATGTCTGCTTCATGAAAAGATACTGTGGTTAGATTTAAGCCAGGCCTTGCTGAGGGTATCATGCATGCCTGGGGTTACCCACACGATCACGTGGCTTACCTTCTTCTGCAGCAGCGTGATCTTATCTTCCTTGCTGCTCCTTGCCAGAGAGCGCCCAGCTCCCTCCAGCTTGTGTGTGTGCGTGCACACACATGTGCATTCAGGCGTGCGTGAAGGCTCATGGCAGCAGCTTGTAAAATGACACCTAGACACCTAAAATGACGCCTTTCACCTAGAATGAGGCCTTGGCTATATGCTTAGAAAAGAAAACCTTTATTGGCTTTTCACTTGGGAATTTGGTGTAAAGTTTTCCTTCAGTGGACCTGTTTCTATTTGACTTAAGCTGGTACTTCTGTTTTTCCCTCTCTGGGCCAGGACCTGGGCTAGCTACTTAGGGTACAAAGATGAATATGACTGAGCCACTGTCCTTGAGAGATGCTCAGTGGAGCCACAGAGAGAAAATGTGTTAATAAACAGCTAGGGTTCGACCCAGGAAGGGCCCAGCAGTATAGTTCTGAGGGAAGACAGATGAGGGGAACTAGGAGGGAGGGACCAAGGGAGGCTATGAAAAGGAGCAGGCATTTAAAATCTATAGTTAAAGTTAAGTACAAGTTTTCCAGTTAAAGAGGGAAAAAATGTTGTTGGCAGAGGGAATAGCAGAAGAAATGATGAAGATATGGACAAGGGGCTCTGTTTAGTGCGGCTTGAGCAGAGCAGGTACCCAAGGGGGAAGCTGTAGAACAGTGGGCTGACCCAGCCAGAGCAGGACTTTGTGCGTTGTCCTGGATGTTTAGCACTTGGGAGAGCATCCCGGGATCTTTAGCTTTAAGCACTTTCAACACTTCATGTCCTGAGATCTTTAGCCTTAAGATGTAAACCTGACGAGTGCACCAGAGACCCCAGGAAAATCAGGAGTTTTTCCAGAACCGTGCCAAAATGAAGACCTTGGCCTTCCCCAGCCAGACAGGACCGTGCCTGCAAGTCTCTCCCTGGTTCTGACTCAGCCTGTGGCTTTCCTTTCACAAGTGATTTAACCCTCCTGGTACTTGGTTTGCCATGGTCAGAGTGTGAATCTTCCAAGTGTCCTTGACTCCTGCTGACATCTTGAAAGGCACACGGGAATAATTAATTTTATACCTCATGTGGCTCTTGGCAAGCCAGTGGACGCTTACCCATTACCCCCATCGGGGCAGGAGGGGCAGCTGTTGCAGTGATACATTGCTGCCAGAGGAGGGAAGGAGCTCTGCCTGGGACACTTGGAACATGTGGTCTTCCGTGCCTCTGTCATGCTCAGGCCGCATGAACCGAACAAGTACTTTCTGTCCAGGCTCTGGCAGACTCGTCTGTAGAATGAGGGGCTGGCCTCCATGGCTTCTTTCTCTGATTCTGCCCTACCTCTTGGGAACTCAGAAGTGTTCTATGATGGAAGAGTCTGACTGGGAAGTGTTTCGTCTTAATAAATTAGGGGGCTCTGGGAGTTGGGGGCCTCGGACAAGGGGGGGAAAAATCACCCAGAGACCCAGTGAGGATGCCCTTTTCTCTGTCTCCTAGCAGCAAAACAGCCGGAGACGGAGGGAGTCTGAACCCAAGGTCCTGCCTGAGCAGTCCTTGGATGTGGAGGTTTAGAGTAGGCACCCTGGGAATGGGGCACCAGGAGCAGAGTGACAGGGAGGTGGCTGTGGCATAGGCAATTAGAGAAGCTACAGCTCGGATGAATCCAACCCGTTCAAACTTGGCCACTGCCGCCCTCACCCAGCAGGGGCAGTGGCACTTTCCCACGGCCTGGCCGCTCAGAGCCTCCTAGGCTGCAGATCACGTCGGCCTCCCCGTTTCCTGCTCTGAAGGCTGAAAATGTTCACGTCATCTGCACTGAAGGCTCATGAGGGCCCCTCTGTACCAGGTGCTCAGAGGGGGTGACCCACAGCAGCCCGGGGCTCAGGCGGAAGGTGGAGGCCCAGGACGCAATCAGTCCTGGGCCGCAGCACAGGGCACCCACTCAGGCAGCAGAGAGAGGGGGTCATGAGCACCGGTTTTGAGGTCATAAGGACCTGGCTTCAAGGGCTGGGTCCCCTGCCTCACTGAACAGCTTTTCGTGCTACTTGTCTCTGCAGGCCTTGGGCATCGTTTCATCATCTGAGAAGGGCAAGTAATAGGAATTCGTCTGACTCTTAGAAGAAAAAACTCAGATAAAGTGCTCAGTGCTCTGCCTGACATGTAGTAAGTGCCCCATAGATGGCACCTTTAAAAAAAATAGTATTATTAGTGTCT